>CM062816.1:678172207-678459805 GCA_031772625.1 Pinus tabuliformis | reverse complement strand
TTTTTCCTTTGGCATTTCTCACATTAAGGGAACAAAAAACAAATACATGCATTTTGCATTTTCATTTAGCTTGTGTGTGAAAATTGATCTACGAAAGTGCATTTAAAGCGTGCTCTTTGCTCCTTGTTTGGAAGAATCGTAATTTTCTTTCCCTAGTAGCTAGGATTTTCTTTTTTTTTGCTGAAGCAAGAGTCGATCCTTCTATTTCATTAATCCAAAAGAAAAGTTACATAATGTACAAAAAACTAGTCTGTTTACAAGAGATCAAAAAGAGGAATCCCTGCCAATGACAAAGACCCCCCGCTACACTAGAAATCACCAAACCCATGAGAAACAAACTCTGAAAGGCAACAAGAACCCCCAAATACAAGGGAAGTTTCGGAAAAAACATGCCCCCCTGAGCTGACAAATGACAACAGTCACCCCTAAGCACACATTACATGCATACAATGGAATAGGGAAAAGACGCGCCAATAGGACGTGTGGAAATAACCTACCTGGCCCCACAAAGCAACACATTCAATCCTAAACATTGATCCAGGCTGCTAGATCCAACGTCCAGGAGCCATATCGCGCAACCTAACATGTTCGAACGATAGTGTGCGATGGAGGGCGGGTTCCAAATCTTCCACCCTTCCACGTGTTGTATTCCCTATGGGATCGCTTCTGAAACTACAAAATCGCTTACTGCTCAAGAGTCGTGCGATCGCCGGAAAACCAACAAGGGCGTGGTTTTCTAGCTCGAAAGCGGAAAGGGGGAAAATTCTAGCTACCGAAAAAACCAACCTCATGTTCAGCCTAATCTTACCACGGAACCTAAACTTGATACTGTTCTTATTTGGAAATTGACCCATCAAATTACCGTTCAAAAAATTGGGGACCCCAGTCAACTTACTCAGAGGTAAACTAAGGCCGAACTTAGCTTGCCCTCCTTTGAGGTACATACTGAAAGGTTGTGGTTTCTCTTGCCAAAAAATCAATTTGTGCTTGTCATCTTAGCCAGATATCGAAAAAATTCTCTGTCCTCTATCACTTGTTCGTCATAGAGAGCCTTTAAATGGCTCTGAGGTATCTCCTGCCACTTCTTCGCCATCTCGCAATCTGTATTTTTCACACCTTGGTTGGCCAATAAGTCCACTAGCTTATTGGCATTTCGTCGAACATGGTTGAAACTAACAGTTCGAAGACCCTGGAGGTGTATTTAAATTCTTTGATAAACCTGGATTAGTCTCTAGTGATTTGAGACTTTCTCCTGTCGAGTAGCACAACTGATTCTTTTCACAGAGTTAATGGTTATTTCTAAGTCCGCTTCTATAATGATATTTGAGCGATGGTTCTAAATCAGAAACTCAAGACGTTGCTCCAGAGCCATTAATTCTACCATATTATTGGTGGCTCTTCCTAAATGGTAGTGGAAGATAAAGATAATACTACCCTCTTCATCTCTTAAAACTCCTCCGAAACCACCTGATCCTGGGTTGCGTTTTGAAGCACCATCATTGTCACATTTTAGATATCCTTTCGGTGGAGGTTTCCAGAAATCCTTCTCTATATCCATTGTTGTATCCTTCCTATTTAGTCCTTGGGGAATAATCGCTTTCATTCCCAGTTGCCCGAGAGTTCTCGGCTCAGTCTCTGAGGAGTGATTCTTGGGGATATTGTGAACTGTGGTGCTAAATCTCTCCCAGAGCTATTTCAAGATCAGTTCAAATAGTCGATGAGGGATGGACTTTTCATTCTTGAAAATTCTTTTATTCCTTTCTTTCGAAACATTCCAGATAATGAAGCTTGGCGTAAAGGCACAGGCCAAATCAAGGAACTCATTCTCTGTATAGTTTATTCTCCACTTGTTTAGGGTATTCGTGATACTTCCTCTGTCCCTATCTGTTTGTTGGAAAATGGTAGAGAAATAATCCCATAGCCAAGAGGCATAAGAGCAGGTTTTGAGAATGTGCTCCATTGTCTCCTCCTACTATTCACAGAGCTGGCATCTGGAAGGCCCCATAAGACCCCTTTTCCTAATCTTGTCCTAAGTCAAGATTTTCTTATGATGAACCAACCACATGAAAATCTTGATCTTCATCCAACCTTGGTGTCTCTAGAGGTCCTGCCAAGTCTTGTCTAGAACACTAGAATCAAGCCTAAGGAGAATACCTTTTGCTTCCTCAAGATTAAAGATACCTTTATTGTTGTTACCCCATCTCAATTGATCCCACCTCTCTGTTACCAAGATCATCCTTTGTTTTAGCAAGCTCCAAAGTGCCTCTACTTTTATTTTTGTGGGGTTGTCCTCTCTACAATCAATGTTTCTCTAGCTTCTCCATTTTCCGCGGATATGAGCAAGATTCCAGAAATCCTTTATCTTGAATAACCCTTTTGAATTTGTTTCCTTCTTAAGGCTTAAAAAATCCTTTCTTAATAGTGTTGGTTCCTATTTCCATTTGTCCTCCCAAAAGAGTGCTAGATCTCCTGCTTTGATTTCCCAGAAATTGTTTTTTTGCACTAGGCTTTTGTTTTCCTAGGCTCTATTCTAGATGTAAGAGCCCTTTATGTTTCCGGAAATTCTTATGAGATCATTAGTGTGCCAAGAGTTGGCATATTTCTCTTTCCAGATCCTTTCCCAATGGGCTTTTGGCTCTTGAACCCATCACCACACAAAGCTTGACTCCTAGAACATTACTAAGAATCTCCTGATCATCTAATCCTAGACCCTCGTGGCTCTTGGGTTTACAAATTTTATCCCAAGAAACCAGGGCCCATTTTTTCGTTGTTTCCTCCTTACCCCAAAGGAAATCTCTTTGGATATTCCTGAATTGCTCTAAGACACATTTGGGAGTTGGGAGGGTTGATAACATGAATACCGAGATAGATTACATAACAGCCTTTGTCAGTACCAACCTACCAGCCAGGTTCAAGGCTTTGATGGTCCATTTTTTGACTTTTTCCTGCAACTTATTACGCACCGGTTCCCAGATACTCTTATGCATTGGTCTAGCTGTGAGAGGAACTCCCAAATACTTTGAGGGGAGGGAATCCCTTTGGAAGCCAAGAATTCTTGAGATATTTCTCTAAATAGCAATGTTAGTGTTTAAGAAGAAGAATTTTTACTTAGAGAGATTGACTTCCATACCTATAGCCATAGCAAATTCATTTAGGATTTGATTGTAGGCTAAAGCTTCTTTGACTGTGGGGATTCCTTGCAGCATGGTATCATCTACAAATTATTGGTCAGTCAGTGCTTGACCATTCTCAGTTAATTGAAGACCCTTGATTTTTCTTGTGGCCTTGGCATGCTTAATGGATCATCCAAGTCCTTCCATCATGAGGATGAAGAGAAAGGGAGAGAGCGGGTCTCCCTGCCTGAGGCCTCTAGAAGGAATGAAGATCTCTAAGGGAGAGCCATTAACCAAAATTAAAAAGATGGAAGAAGTCACTAGAGCCATAACCCATCTGACCCAGTTGTGATCAAACCCAAAAGTAGTGAGAACCTTCTTGATGTAAATCCAATTCAGCTTGTCATATGCTTTGGCAATATCCAATTGCATGATCATCCCCACCTGCCTTTTGCTCGTTAGCATGTGACCCACCTCATGGGCTTAAATAATGTTATTTAAAATTTGTCTCCCCTCCACATAACCTGATTGTTCCTATAACACTAAAGAAGGAAGGAGAGGTTTGATTCTAATAGCCACTACCTTGGATATTATCTTGTATACAGCGTTACATAAAGCTATGGGTCTATACTTATCTACAGTATGAGCTGAGTCCTATTTAGGGATAAGGGAAATGAAGGAGATGTTGAGGGCTTTCAGGATAGTTTTGCTACCCCTGGAGTCCTCCACCACATTCAAAATATGTTGTTTGACAATATTCCAACGAGCATTAAAAAAATCCACATTAAAACCATTCGAGCCTGGTGCTTTTCCATTCTGCATGTCTTTGAGAACCTCGTTGACCTCCTCTTCAGTTACTGGTCTATTTAGGTTAAAATTGTCCTCTCTAGACACCAGCTTAGGGATATGCCTTGTAATTTCCTTGATGGACTGTACCCTGTCTGAATTGTTTTCCTGAGTGATGTTTCGAAAATGCTGAAAAAACACTGCTTCAATATCCTTATGAGTGTTATGAAACTCCCCATCCTCATCCTTTATTGTAGAGGTTCTGTTGTATGCTCTATTAGCCATAGTGGATCTGTGAAAAAAATCTTGTATTCCGCTCTCCTTCCTTGAGCCATTGAGCTCTAGACTTTTGTGTCCAAAATATCTCCTCTAGTAGCTAGGATTTTCATTGATCAAAATAAACAACGATTGCTTATCATTGTAGATTTCATTTTTAGGAATTTTAGATCAACATCACGTGGTGAACCTTTGAAAGACAAACTTTTAAACAAGATCAACTCTAAAATAAATCTCAGTGAACCTAATAATGCTTTGGAACCTAATGCATCACATCTAGAGGTCTAGGCTAGAGACGTGTTCTGGCGTCGTAAAATCTATTAACTATCATTTTCATCAAAGGTGGGTTGATTCCTCCTCTTTGATATGACAATTTCTAGCACGGACTTGTGCTCCCTATACCGTTGAGTATATATTGGGAGACTAGAATAGGCTTACATCCTTTATCTATAGCAAGCCATGGCTACCGCCCTATTGATCGCAATGCACTAAACATAGCATTCAGGAAGATTGACTGATGTACATAAGTCCTTGGTAATTTCTCTTTAATTTATCACCAAGGTGTATATTGCATTTTTTCGATTGGTTTGGTAATCCCTCTATCTAGATTTCCAGAGTAGTCACTTTCATTCCTTTTCAACTCCTTAAAAGAAAAGGTCCATTTGAGCACTTGTCACTTCAGGCTCATTAAAAATTGAAGGGGACTAGAGTCATCTTTATCTTTTTCTCGACTCTTAAAAATGAAAAAGCAAAGTTGTGTCAAAGCGTCATTAAAATTTATTAAATTCGGAATAACATCCCTGTTCCTTTGTTGATCTTAGGTTGAGATATATGGAGACAAATCTGGGAACCACCAATCAAGGAATCCATTTTGAAGGGAATCCTAGTCCATTTTCCTCTTGGGGAAATATTGGTGCTCCATATATGGCTACATTGTCCCTTCCAAGAATCACAATTTCCCTGCCAGCTATTCTCAACCTCTGTTGTCAAAAATACCATGATTCCTTAGCAATCGAATCCACAACTAGTTGATACTGAAGTTGACCCTTCGCCTTCTTCTTTTTTTGTGTCTCCCTCCCCTTCTTCCTCTTCGCTTGTTTAAAATAGCGATGCTAGTAACCGAGTGACTGAAAAGAAGAAGATAGAAAAGGAGAAGAAGAAGCAGTTAGTTAAGCGAGGGGGCGACCATGCAGCATCTGGTAAAAATCCGCACATTGAACTTTCCAAACCCAAATTTCCATGCATAATTTGTAGAGGAGACCATTTTCATCTAGAATGTCCATGCATTCCTCGGATCTTGAGAGAATGGTCCCCTCATTCACACCAACTGGTGTCATCAACCTCTGGTGATCATGTTGACAGAACACTATCAACTAGTAAAAGGGAAGTCAATGGGTAGAAAAGAAAGGTCAATATTCCATGTAGATTATGTGAAGGGTACCATACCCTCCCCCATTGTACTTAATTGGATGAAGCCAAAAGAGTCTTGCATAACCGTCCTGCTTCACTGTAGCAACTTCCAGCTGGATACAAGAAACTCTCCCCAAATCCTTTACTAGTTGAAAATTTTATTGACATAACTCAACCATTGGTCGAAACACCTATCATTGAAATTGGATCTTTTGAGTCCATACTGGACCAAAGTCAACAGGTCGAAATGGCAGTCAACCTAGTTTTATCTTCAAAAGGTCCACCTTCAGATGATACCATTCCCAAAGAGAGTGAGAACGATACTATTCAAAAAAAATTTGTTACTTCAGAGTCCGATGAACTTGGGGGAAATCCACCCATTCTTTCACAAAAGGAAGAGAATCCCCCAGTTCATGCTACTCAAGAGGTTAATTCAACCATTTATTCAGTTCCACCTCTAAGTAGTCTGGTCACTTCCTTTTATTGGAATCAACTAGCAAGATCCTGCTTTCCTTCTAATGTACCATTATGAATCATAGTACAAGTTTACAAAATGATCACGTTTGGCACTATCATAGATTGAGGGGCATCAGTGAGTATCCTTTCCTCAACTGCTTGGAAATCGCTTTGTTTTCCATCGCTTATGCCTGTCATGCACAATTTTTCAGGCTTTAACAAAGAAACCATCAAATCGTTAGGGATCCTTCTTAAATTACCCATAACCTTAAGAAGGAAAATCATTCACCTGAACGTGATGGTAGTCCAAGGACCATTAGATTACAATCTACTCCTTCGACGTGACTATGTTTATAACATGGAAGCTATTGTTTCAACACTCTTTTGACTGATGTGTTTCCTTCATGAAGGCAAAATTGTCACTGTTGACCAGCTTTCATTCCTAGTTAAAGCATAGCTCCAAGTCGATCATCATCCCTAAATGGTCCTTTTGCGTCGAGAATGTCTCTTTAACCTTCATTGCATTCACCTAATTACCAAAAGTATTCTGGTGAATGTAATGAAGCTTAGGGGGCATGCACCCTTGTCTATCTTGAGATGAACCCAGCTGAAAAGATAGGTGTCCCTGTAGGTTATGTGATTGGAAGTGTCATCTCACACCATTCACTTTCATCCACTGTGTGGACGAAGCCAAGGAAGTACTCTGTTTTCCAAGGAAGTGTTTTGTCTAAACACTGACAAAAACCATCATGCTTAACCACAGTGATTTCCATATGGTTACTAAGAGACTCTCCTTTTCATCATGCAGGGGGCATGCAAAATTTTTTCAATTTCATTTTCTAGCCTTTTAGCTTTTTAGTTTTTTTTTAACTTCTTAGGTTAGGTGACTAGTCTGACACACCGTTCACCTTTTTCCGCATTGTGGATGAGGCAAAGGAAGTGTTTTGTCTAGTTACTGATGAAACCATCCTATCTAACCTCAGTAATTTCTTAGCTTTTAGTTTTTTCTAGTTTTGTTGTTTCTAGCTTACATGAAAAGAAAAACAAACCGAGCATGTTGTCGCATGGTTTAAGCTCGCTAAAAAATAAACCTACCACTGAGAATATGTTACAGAAAGGTTCAATCTCATTAAAAAATAAACCCAACTTCAGTCAACAGCCTTTGTTATTGCCATGCTATCAGCCTTTTGAGCCTTGGTTGTGTTTTGCCATCACCTCCATCCTTTTGGCCGATCAAACGCTTCACTTGATTGTTTACCCTTTTGAGGAACAGCTGCGATGAGTGGTCCTGTTAGCCAACCTCTTCACATCACCATGTTTTGAGAAGTTCCAAGCTTACCCAGAACTAGTTGCTACCCTAAACGTCACTCATTCCTAAAAAATGAGTCTCCTTTAAACTCTTTTCTGACTCGTTAAATATGAAAAGGTCATTGAGTTATTGTCTTTTCCAGCTCATTAAAGTAATCGAAATGCCATCCCTCCTGTATATTTTAATCTTTTTCTGACCTAAGGGATTATCTCATGAAAACGTTCGAGCGCTTGTCTTTCTCAGCTTGCTAAAGTGATTGAAAAGTCATCCCTTTTGTATTGTTTTATCCTTTTTCAGACTTAAGGGATTATGCTATGAAAAAGAACTGCTAGAGTTTTCTTTTCGTCCCTTTTCAAAATATCTAAACATGAAAAGGACCGAGTTGTCTTTGTCGTTAAATTTGTTAAAACAATAGTGATGAACTTGCCCACCCAGGCAAGAACGAGTTTCACTGTCACTAGACTCGCTAAAATGTAGCGACAGGTTTTCCTGAAGGGAAAATTATAGAACAAGCATATGTTATCCTCCTCAAGCTTGACAAAAATAAAGAGGTACTAGTCAGCAATGACTGGGAAAAAAGGGAAGAAAACTCGAAGAATTTTATGGTAGTAGGTCGCTCTTGAACATGACACTTTCATTCCATCACCATCATTGAGTTTGGTTGGGTTATTCCATTCACCAAGCATTTCACTATTTGTCCTACACACCATCCATCATTTGGGGTTAATGCTACCGATCCATCTTAGTGTCGCCGATTGTTCAAGAGAAGTCATTCAATTGAGAAACCACTATCCAGCTAATGTCTCATCCACTACAATACCTTCACCCTCTATTTTTCATGACCGCCATTCCTGAACCTTGTGTCATTAGATCATTTTGACCTCCAGAAAATCATTTGCTACGTTTTGTGTCGTAGATTTGGGACACATTAAGGCCCTCCTATGACGGGTCACTTCTTGTCAACATCAGCTTATTATCCAAGAAGTTGACCTAGGAACAACCCTTTCAGTGTTTTGAAGCTTGCATGTCTCAATGACAAGTTTCTCACATCCGGTGACAGCTTGACATCACTGGCCTTCCACCGAAATATTTTGCGTGTTGTTCAGCATCAGATCATATATTCACACCACATGAACTGTACTGTAGTACCTTGAGGGTCATTATCATTATTGGTGATTCCTTTTGCATTTGTTAACATCTTACATTATTGGCTGGTAATCAGGCGATTTCTTTCCATGTTCGACTTCAAAAAATCTGTTCACATGGATCGACTTATACTTCGAGCAAAGATTGAACGAGATTGAATACTCTGGATCTAGTTTCATCCATTCAGGCTCCGATATATTCAGGGATATAAAGACATCAAATGTACACAAAAGCTGCATAGATAATCATCCAAGCTAGAGATGATGACTCTACGTATAAAGAATCACCTGTCTACAATTGCAGGCAACTATCTTTTCTATGTACATGAAATGAATTTATAAAGTTGAGCATGGGAATGTCAGCCTCAACTAGATTATGAAAATTATATTATGACAATGTGTTGTATTATATTTTTGAAAACCTCCGATCCTCATGATAAAGAATTTCACTCGACATCGAAGATTGACGACTTCATGCTTTAGGGGGCAACAGTTATAGACATATTTGGGCACTGTGTTACATAGTAATTTGTCACTACCTTCATACCAGTCTTCCTACTGTGTCATGAGTCAAAATCATTCATGCTCATGCTCTCTGATGTTGCCAAATGACCCACTTTTCCAAAGTTTTTCCATCATCGCAACTGTTGTAAAAATAAACACGCTGATGAGCGCTCCAAAACAGACCGAACGTGTTGCCATCGCGGAAGTACACGTGATTCCCGCGATGGTCGAATTTCATGAGATAGCGGGACTGTTGCTTATATTTGATCGTGCTGACATGAATTTCTCCGTTATGCAGTAGCGATTCAGCGCTCCAGCACAGTTATGCACCCACAATGATCCAGTCTGGGCGTGTTTATTCTAACAGCCGGCCTTCCAGATGACTCCAGACCTAGTTGGTGGCCTTGTATATGTCACCCTCCCTTCTCTGGCATGTCTATTTCATCATTTGAGCCACCTTCCTTGGAGATAAGCTCATCCTCCCACTGTGGTCGCCAAATTGTTGTGGAGGTAAATCCCCTCTGCAGACAGAGGTGATCCCTACTAGTCCAAATAAGGTCTAGCAACAATGAAAAGGTCAAGTTATGTCCTTGCGTCTTAAAATTTATTCAGCCATGATTAACATTTACGTGGTTAGATCTTGTTTGCGTTAGTTTGAGTAGGGTTCTTTCTCATTTGTGATGGCAACTTTTCCGGAGTTTACCAACCCAGGCATCCCCTCTGATGGGAATCTTGGTAATTTCCCTCCTTTTGGAAATGTTGGTGCTCCTTACATGGCGACGTTGTCCCTTACTGGGTTAACTGTCAGGTTTCTCGTTTGGTTGTTCTCAGCCTCTCTGGTCCCTACCGTCTTAGCTGCTAGTCAATCAGTTCCTCCACCCGAACAACATCATGTTGATTCTAAGGTGAGCCTCTCCCCTTCTTCGCCTTTTTCTGCGTCCTCATATTCTACTTCGCCTGGTGAAAGTCTGGATTCAAGTAACCAGGTGGCTAAGAAGAAGAAGAAGAAGAAGACGAAGAAGAAGAAGTTTTCTAAGCGAGAGGTTAAAAGTACAACTCAAGTCGAGCCACCTTCTGCTCCTCCGTGGAAGGTAAAATTTCCTTGTAGATTGTGCAAGGATGACCACCTTCTTCGTGATCATCCTGGAATTTCTAGGATCCTTGAAGTATGGTCTCACAATCCGGCTCATCCCTCATCATCCTCTGAAGTTCATGGCGATTCCATCCTATCAACTGGCAACATTTAGAAGAAAGGGAAGATTCGAATCCCCTGTAGACTATGTGAGGGCAATCATCCCCTTCACCTTTGTCTGCTCATGGATAAAGCTTCCGCTGTTTTGGAAAGTCTTACAGCTTCTCCACCCCAAATCCCTATTGGTTATCAAAGGCTCTCTTCATACCCTCTCCCTGTTGACAAAGAGGTTGACTTAGATTCTTCTCTTGTCCAGGCCCCTCTTCCCGAACCAGGTTGTGCCAAGCCTGTTCCGGACCAACCATTGGTCAAAAGAGTGTCGACTCGAGCTCACCATCCATCGATCACACTGTTTCGGAAGAGCATCATGCCCATGTTCTTCTCGTCTCTTCAGATTCCCCTGAGTCCATAAATGACTCTCCTATCCCAGCTGCTCCCAAAAGTCCTTCTTCGGTTCCTATAGAGCATGGGGGGAATCATACGATTCCCCCACCAAGTAGTTTGGCCATCTCCTTCAACTGGAGTCACCTGACTGCATTCCACCTTCCATCCCTTGTGCCTTTCCAGATTACAGCACTCGCCTATGATAAGGCAGTACCTAGCACTGTTTTGGATGAAGGTGCGTCTTTCAGTCTCATGCCATCCACTACTTGGCAAGCTTTAGGTTCCCCGCAGCTTGGGCTGGTTGCACAGAATATGTTAGCATTTGACGGAGGAACCAGTCAACCTCTAGGGGTCCTCCCAAAGTTTCCTATTACTTTGGGAGGCAAAACCGTCTATATGGATGTGCTAGTTGTCCAAGGTGCTTTAGATTTCAGTCTTCTCCTTGGTCGTGACTATGTTTATGCCATGGGGGCCCTTGTCTCTTCGCTTTTCCATGTGGTTTGCTTTCCACACGACGGAAGAATCGTGACTATAGATCAATTATCATTCTTTAGTCCCCCGGTGCCTCCTACGCAGCTGCCGCCCCCTCCTGGTTTTTACCCACTGCTTGTGTCTGCCCCTCCGCAGGTCAACTACGTGGCTACCTACCCCGTGCCTGTATCCCATGATGATGTCGTCGTGCATAATGTCCTGGGGGCATTGGGTCCTGACTTCCAAGATGTTTTCCTTCCACCGGGAGTGCCATTCTTGGAAGTGACGACTTCCTATTCATTATGATGAAGTTCGTTTGGAGCATAGTTCACTTTCCTATGTCAAGCTCCTTAAAAAATGAAATTGGGTCTGGTCGAGCATAGTTCTTGATCTTGTGTCAAGCTCGTTAAAAAATGAAACAAGGGTTATGAGGATAGTTCTTTCACTATTTCAACCTCATTAAAAAAATGAAACAACTCCTTTTCCAAATCGATTCTTTGATTAATATCTCGTAAAATCCAAGTCGAGTCTTCCCAAGATCTCGAAAGTGAACCTTCATTCCATCCACTTTGTTGAATGCAATGAAGCTTGGGGGGCATGTACCTCATTTTGCATCATTATGTTGGGGGCATGCGAACTTATAACAAGCATAGTTTTTCGTTTCAATCTTGAGTAAACATGAAACCGAATCCAAGCAAAGTTCTCCATGGTTCAAGCTTGTGTAAAAATGAACCCATACCCGATTTACATCTCGTGATTGCCATTTTTATCTGCTGAATTCTGCTAGATGAGCCTTGGTTGTTTTCATTCCATCGCCACCATCTATTTGGCCGATCATATGCTTTCACCTGATTGTTTATCCTTTCCTAAGGAACCATAGCAATGAGTGGTTTTATCAGCCAGCCTCTTGACCATTACATGTTTTGAGCAGTTCCACCATTGCCGGAACCAGTTGTTGCCCTTTATACCAATCGTTCCTCTAGGACGAGTCACCTTTAAGCTCTTTTCTGACTCGTAAAATATGAAAAGAATGCCGAGTATTTTCCCTTTTTGACTCGTTAAAGAGAATAAAAATGGAGGTCTGCTTTCAGCTCTTTTCCGACCGTTTAAAGACGAAAAGATTTTCGAGTTGTTCCTCTCGACTCGCTAAACGTAAATAAGAGGCGGTTGTCTTTAAACCCTTTTCTGACTGTGTAAAAATGAAAAGATCGTCGGACCCTTGTCGTTTCAGGTTCGTTAACGGTTACGAAGCGACGTGGTTTCGATCGCTTTTTTACTTTTTCAGATTGAAATCACTACTCATGAAATGTACTCCTCGATCATATTGGTCGGGCGGTTCTTTTGGGCATTGTTTTATACTTTTTTGGGCTCGAGAGACACAACTTTACGAAAAAGGACCCTCCTGGAGTTTCCTTTTCCGTTGTCTTTTCAGACTCCCTAAACATGAAAAAACACCGAGCTCTTCCTTTGTCAGACTCGTTAAAACTTAATGACATCGGATTCTGTCGAAATGACACCTTTCAAGCATATTCTATCCCCGTCAAGCTTGTCATCAAAAAAACAACTGGGGTACTCACCAGCAATGGTGGGGAAAATGGAACCACAATCATTGTCGTGTCGGCAGTACGTCGCTCTTGAACATGGCACTTGTCTGCATTCGTGTCTAGGTGGGGACATCTCATCTTGTTTTTACACTTGCTTCCGTGGGTTTGGGTTGTCCTGATTGACCTCTTATCTGCTCATTGCCTTTTCACCATGACCCCTGATCATTTAATGTCAAATACTGCCAAGTCCACTGTCGTGCCGCTGATATGTTCGAGAGAAGTTGACCTCTGCAGAATACTCAACCTCCCTCTGATACCTCACGCAAAATATCTTATCCTTCTCTGTCTCGTGTCGACGATGTGGGAAACATTATGGCCCACCTTCAATCAAGGTCCCTTCTTGTCGACTTCAGCTCATTATCTAGGAAGTTGACCGAGAAACTCCCTTTAGGTGCCTTGGAGCCTGCATGCCTCAATGGCAGGTTCTTCGTGTTCGACACGGGGTTTTCATCATTGGCCTCTGATCGAATGATTCTACGGGTGTTCGACGCCAGCTCACTGATTCACACGTCGTAGATTGTACCTATAGTACCTTGAGGACCATTATCATTATTGGTGGTACCTCTCGCGTCTGTTAACAGTTTTCATCATTGACTAGTAATCAGACGATGTTCTTGCATGTTCGAATTCCACTCCTATAGTCACATGCTTGGACTTGTACTTTGTTCGGGTCGAGATGGAGCACAAGACCCTGGATTTTTTCTGTTGAGATCGAGGTTGTGATTTTGTGGATTATTATGATCATTACATGACTCGTTGATGGATGGCTGTGACCATACCTTTATTATCATCATGGTCTCATTAGCTAGGTGGCTGCGTCCATACCACAGACCCATTTCGTATGTCTTTTGGATGGCTGCGCCCATGCCTAGACTACATGTAATTGATTATCAGAGATATCAATTATACTTGCATGCAAGTTCTTCCCGGTGGTGTTCCAGTTCAGTCAGTTTCGTAAAGCATTTCACCCCTCCCACTCTCTCGGGCTTCATGCTTTAGGGGGCATCTGTTACACAGTAATTTGTCACTGCCTTCATACCAGTCTTCCTACTGTGTCATGAGTCCAAATCATTCATGCTCATGCTCTCTGATGTTGCCAAATGACCCACTTTGCCAAAGTTTTTCCATCATCGCAACTGTTGTAAAAATAAACGTGCTGATTAGCGCTCCAAAATAGACCAAACGCAGTGCTATCGCGGAAGTACACGTGATTCCCGCGATGATCAAATTTCATGAGACAGCGCAACTGTTGCTTATATTTGATCGCGCTGACATGAATTTCTCCATTATGCAGTAGCGATGTCAGCGCTCCAGTACAGTTATGCACCTGCGATGATCCAGTCTTGGCGAGTTTGTTCTAACAGCCGGCCTTCCAGATAACTCCAAACCTGGTTGTTGGCCTTGTATATCTCACCCTCCCTTCTCTGGCATGTCTGTTTCATCATTTGAGCCACCTTCCTTGGAGATAAGCTCATCCTCCCATCATTCATGGAGACTCCTTCTCCTATTTAAGCCTCCACCATTGCTATGAGCTGCTAGTTTGGAATTCATAGTGCTTGGAGTGTTGCTGATAGTGTGTGAGCTTGATAGGTAGCTGGTGTGAAAAGTGTGGGATTGTTAGAGAGCTTAAGGAAGGTTGTGAAGTGTTTTGATCTTGTGTAAACTTGTGAGTGAGAGAGTTTTGTCTTGGGAGATCTACCTTCAAGGGTGAATGCTTAAGAAACTTACTGGTTGGACCCTCTCGAGAAGGATTTGACGTTAGAACTATGGTTGTATTCTTCTTTGTTTATCAATATTAGACGACTATCATTGTGGTTCCACTCTCATTGTCTTTATGACGGTGATTGAGTTATATCCTTTCTGACTGATATATAGTTGCATCTATTGGATTTTATGCTTGTGTTTGTATCGTTCTTTACATGTGTAGGTGTCTGTTCACGAAGATCGTGGGGTTTGTGACCAGCCGGAGCAAAGGAACGGGAGCGACGACTCTTCTACAAGTACTAGCGTTGGAATCCAGGTAGGCCCTCATCATCGGTCTTTAGTTTGCAATTAGGAACCTGTGTGTTAGCATTGTTTGATTGTTGCTAGACCTTATTTGGACTAGTAGGGATCACCTCTTTCCGCGGAGGGGATTTACCTCCACAACGCACTGTAACCCCAATCTTATATGTCGATCAACTAAGGGATATTTAACCCCTAAAAAAATTTTATTATACCCTAAAGGATCATGGTCAACTGATTACATCATTCCCCAAAAGTTCCACCTGAAAAACCACTCAGAACTGATTACTCCACTGTCAGGGTGTGATGCATATTGACTGCTACACTAGCCAAATGTGATGCATACTAATGAGGCCTTTTGTAGGGTGCAATGAGTGAGGATGGACAAATGTCCAAGATAGTTTGTTAAGTGGATGCTCATAGAATCTTCTAGAAACTTCTCTTAGGACACTTGCCTCTCTGAATTCGCCCAGGAATGAGTAAGAGATCCAAGAAATCTCCAAGTGGAACCAAGAACAGAAAGTGGAATGACACTAATCAAAAACCTAGAGATGACTGACACCCTTGCACACATCTATAAATGGATCCGTCATCTGAGGGATCTGCAGGTTGGAATTTTGTAATTTTCAAGGAAGTGCTGATAGCTTGTCTTTGAGAAGGAGCATTGTATTGTTGGGTGATCTTGCTTTTCATGAGGTGAAGAGGGCTTTGATGCTGGATCAGACAGTTGGGTTGTAATTCTCTCTTCATATTTAAAAAAATTCTTTGAGTTTTCCTTCATACAATTGTGTATTTGTGAATACCATTGTATGTTCATTGTACTTCTGATTCTGCAATGTTTATGATATAATAGATCAGGATGCTTTGATGGTGTTTTGTAATTTTGTCTCTACAGGTATTCTCTAAAGCAAGATCAGTAGGAGAGGATTTGAAAGCTTTGTCAAGGGAGAGAGAATTCAAGCAAGGAGTCGAGCGGAAGATCCAGGTTGGTTCCTTTGTCTCTCTCTTATCTATCATACATAAAGGAAATCCAAAATTGCTTTTATTGTTTGTTTCTAGGGTAGTTGCCAATCGTGGAGGGCTAGCAAATCGAAAAGACACTAGTTTTTCCAGAAACAAGTGTCATCCCCAGTAATGACAACATATTCTTCAGTTTCAATTTCAACTTCCACATCTTCAAAAATAACCTGTCTAGCTTTGCTAGATTTATCCACTAGAGGCATTTTTTCTAATCCCTTGGATGTAGTTTTGTAGAATCATGAATTACTACATTTTGCTTGTTTTCCATATCTTCTTCCAACACTAAGTGGAAATTATTGACAACTTTCATAATATCATGCTCTATGAAATGAATGCCTCCCAACATAATTGAACAACTTTCAACAAAATTCTTCCAAACAAAATATCATATGTCAATAAAAACAAAGATAAAAATATAATGAGACAGTTACAAGAATGCAAAACACAAATATAAATAACAATACTTACGATGTTTTGTTTCATCTCATTTATGATTTTTTACCAAACTTTGTAGATACCTTTCTCGTGTCATACAATGAATATGATAACTGGTATTTAATCCTTTCATGTGACTTGGGCGGTTTTGTAAGTATGTAAAGAAATTCACTATACGACACTGCACATGTCTATGACCTTTCCCAACACCTCATAAATTCCATTATCGTTAGGTATATAAACATATAGATATATCTACGCATCTTGGCTTTCTCTTTCTTTCACATACTAGACATTTGCTAGAAGTTCCACTTCTTTTGATTTCTTCCAGTATGAAATCATCTTCTTGTCATTTGAGGCACTTGAAATATTTGTACCTATCAGCTTAGATTTGATTTGTTCAACAATGTTTTTTGAAGATCGACCTTTAATAGTCTTTTCTCTAGAAATATTCATAGAAATCTTGTTTGATGCCATTTTCCTTAAAAAAAGGACACATATAAATCACTAAATTAAAAAAAAAAAAAAAAAGCTTAAATTAACAAACAAAATGATAAATGATAATTAATTTTGTAAAACATAACAATTTAAAAAATACAGTACCCTGCCGCCCGAACTCAGAAATCGGTTGGCCACCCAGGTTGGAAATTGGGTCCATCCCCCTACCCCACCCTGGCAACCCAACAACGAGCCCCCCTCATCACCCTAGCCCCACTGGACCCACCCCCACACCTTACCCCAACCCCACCAAACCCCAATGGCACCAGCCCCTTCGCCTCACCCCAGTATGCCGTCGGGTTGTCGAGTGGGGCGAAGTGCTAGCCGGGAATCGGACCACCACCCCACTGGGCCGTTGGGCTACCACGATGGGGCAGAAGGTTGGCAGTCAGCTTCCTCCCCACCTAGGCAGCCCAACGGATTACCAGGTTGGGGCAGAGGGCTGGCCGCCAAGGTGGAGCAGAAGCTGGCAGCTAGCCCTCCGCCCCAACCCAGTGGACCATTAGGCCACCAGGGTGGGGTGGAATTTGTCTATCGGCCCTCCACCCCACCCCGGAAGGCTCTTGGGACGCTCGGGTGGGGTAGAGGCTAGTCGCCATTCGTCCGCCCTAGCCCAACACCCAACAGCCTACCGGGGTGGTAGGTGAATTCCTGGTCAGTCCTCCAACCCACCCTGGTGGCCCAATGGCCTGCCGGGGTGGCAGGTCATTAGGTTGCTGAGGTATGGTGGAGTCGTTGGTGCCGCCAGGGTTAGGTGGGGTGGGGTGGGGTAGCGACGTTGGCCAGGTGGGGCTGGGATGGGAAGGGGGGGTCAGTTGTTGGGCCACCAGGGTGGGGTAGGGGGCTGGGCCCACCAGCTGGCCTCGGTGCCAGAGTAATTTCTGGGGTGGGGCGAGAGGGTGTTGTATTTTTTAAATTTCTTTTTTTTTTTTCAATTTTTATGGTTTACAAAATCAATTATCATTTATAATTTTGTTTGTTACTTTAAGCTATTAATTTATTTATTTTTAATTTACTGATTTATATGTGTCTATTTTTTCAGGAAAATGACATCAAACAAGATTTCTGTGAATCTTTCTGGACTAAAGATTGTTAAAGGTAGACCTTCAAAAATCACTAGCCAAAATGTGTAGATACATCTATATGTTTATATACGTAATGATACAAAATTTTATGAGGTGCTGGGAAAGGTCATATATATGTGTTTAGTATCGGACAATGAAGCTATTTACATACTTACAAAATCGCCCAAGTCACATGAAAGGATTAAATACTAGTTATCATATTCATTGTATGACATGAGAGAGGTATCTACAAAGTTGTGTAAACAAATTGTAAATGAGATGAAACAAAATATCATAAGTATTGTTATTTATATTGTGTTTTGCATTACTGTAACTATGTCATTATATTTTTATAAATTTGTTTTCATTGAAATATAATATTTTGTTTGGAAGAATCTTTTTAGTTATGTTGGGAGGCATTCATTTCATAGAGCATGATATTATGAAAGTTGTCAGTAGTTTCTACTCAATGTCAGAAGAAGATATGACAAACAATAAAAATGTAGTAATTCATGATGCTACAAAACTACATCCAAGGGATCAGAAAAAAAAATGCCTCTAGTGGATAAATCTAGCAAAGGTAGACACGTTACTTTTGAAGATGAGGAAGTTGAAAATGACATTGAAGAATATGTTGTCATTACTGAGGATGACATTGGAACTGAGTTAGAAAGGAGAAGAGTAGTAAAAGACCAAAAGTAACAATGCCCAAGAATGAATCTGTTATATTTAATGATGAGAATGTTATGAGGAAGAAAAGTAAAGTTGAACATTCTGAAGTAGTCATTACCAACAGTCAAGATCCTAGTGAAACTTCAAGGGAAAACAAAGAAATCATTACACCAAGAGATGATTTAGAGGATGGCATTATTAAAACTAAACAAAATTCCATTCAATAAAACTTGATAAAGAGAAACTTAATTGAGGGTGGTCATACATTTCACCTTAATGTGAGACAAATCTATAAGGCAAGTGAAGGACAATGTAAATATCAAATTAGAAAGCCACACCACCTGCATGTTCACAACTTGAAGTCATTGATGAGGTACAATCCATATGATCATGTAGTTAATTATGTTCTTCTTATTCATCTAGATCAGGTTCCCAACAAAGAAGCATTTGATAAGTCAAAATGTTTTGAATACAATTATTATGTGCTTGGGGTGAACCATTCTCTAGAAGCTCTAAGAAATTTGATGAAGGAATATCCCAATAACCCACATTTTGAAACAATGAAATGTATCATTTATGCTAGTTTATTAGATAGAGAAGAAACATTAGTTGCATGGGATCATAATTCATATAATGAATATAGGATTTCTATGACTTTCATCTAAATGGTTAGATTTTTTTCATAGTGAATTTGAAGAAAAATGTGGTGGGGATAAGCTAAATATTATTGTAGATTTGTGAAAGGAATGTTGTATGGAAATAGGCTATCAAATTGAGGAGAAAATCAATTCAAAAGGAGACATAGTAAATACTGATTTATTCAGAGGTATTGATAACATTTTCTAGCTGGCATTTAGAACTGGAGAGATTCTCGGGATCAGCCTGCCACCCCGGCGGTCCGTTAGGCTATCGAGGTGGGGCAGGAGGTCGGGCGCAATTAGCCTGCTACCTCGGCCAGTTGTTGGGCCATGAAGGTGGGGTAGAGGCTGACCGTTGGCCCTCCGCCCCACCTCGGCAGCCCAACGGCCAGTCAGGGCAGTGAGCCATTGGGCAGCTGGGGTGGGGCAGGGTACTAGGTAACCATCCCCCCCACCCCTCACGCATGGGCTCGTTGGGCTACCAAACCATTATCAGGACCACCACGCCCACTCCGGACATAGTGGGTAAATCTATCCCAAAAAAAAATTAACTTCTAAAAAAAAATTCATTAAACTTATTTAATTTTAAAATTTTCACAGTAGAAAAATTAACTAAACTTCCAAATGTCATAATGCTTCGTTGAATATTTTGTTGATAGCAATGTAGCTGCTCCACAAATTCGTTCCATGTCTTTTAACGAACTTCGAAAAACCTTTATATGATGTGAGGAATAGTGATGATGAAATTTATTATATAGGGGAAATTACGAAATTGTTTTACCGTACGGTTAATGTGGGACTAATTTGTTTTTATAAATTTTAACATGTTAATTTTGTTATGGTGATATAGGAAACTATGATAAAGCGAACATTACGGAATTGTTTTACAACACGGTGAATGTGGGATTAATTTGTTTTAGAAGGTATAATAAAATTTAAAGAAAACATTCAATTGTTTAGTAAATATTATATAGTTTAAGTAATAAATTAATTTAGGTAAAAGATTTAGTTTACAATTTTAATTTTAAAGATTTATTTCATAAAAAAAAATTTAGTTAAAATTTTTCAATAAATTGTAGAAGAAAATAATGGAGGGAAATACATGAAACGAAATTTTTGGAGGGAAAAATTTTGGCAAAAAATTTTGGAGGGAAATTTTCATTCTTTAAGCTATATATTGTCATTAGGAGAGTCTGCATTTGTATCATTCAACCTCTACTATTTGAGAGGCATAACAACTCTATTAATATTGATGAATGTAATGGAAATTCTTTCACTTTTTCCTAATCCTAAGGACTATGAGAGAAACATTGATGAAAGATAGGATGGAGAATTTCAAATAGATAAAGAGCCATGGTTTCCACTTAGTCCTAATCCTATGGATTATGAGAGCAATAGTGATGAAGAGCATGATGAAGAATTTCAAAAGAATGGAGTGTCATGGTGTCCACTTAGTCCTAATCCTATGGACTATGAGAAAAGCAGTGATGAAGAGCATGATGATGAATTTCAAATGAATCGAGTGTCATGGTGTCCACTTAGTCCTAATCCTATGGAATATGAGAGCAATAGTGATGAAGAGAATTATGATTAATTTCAAAAGAATGGTGTGTCACAAATTCCTCTTAGTCATAATCTTATGGAATATGAGAGCAACATTGATGAAGAGCATGATGATGAATTTCAAAAGAATGAAGCGTCATAGTGTCCACATAGTCCTAATCCTATGGACTATGAGAGAAATAGTGATGAAGAGCATGATAAATAATTTCAACTAAATAGAGTGTCATAGTTTCCACTTAGTCCTAATCCTATGGACTATGAAAGCAGCAATGATGAAGAACATGATGAAGAATTTCAAAATAATGAAGTGTCACGGTGTTCACTTAGTCCTAATCCTATGGACTATGAGAGAAATAGTGATGAAGAGCGTGATGAAGAATTTTAAATGAATAGAGTGTCACAGTGTCCACTTAGTCCTAATCCTATGGACTATGAAAAAAACATTGATGAAGAACATGCTAAAGAATTTAAAATGAATAGAGTGTCATGGTGTCCACTTAGTCCTAATCCTATGCACTATGAGAGCAACAGTGATGAAGAACATGATGAAGATTTTAAAATAAATAAAAGTCGCAGTTTCTAATTAATCCTAATCCTAAGGACTATGAGAGAAGTAGTGATGAAGGACAAGATGAAGCACTTATTCCTAATCCTAAGGACTATGAGAGTAGCAGTGACAAAGAACAGGATGTAGAATTTTCAGTAAGTAAAAGGTCACATTTTTTATGTAGTCCTAATTCTATGGACTATGAGAGTAGCATTAAAAATGCACATGAGGAAGAATATCCAATAAACATAGAGTCAAATTTTTCATTTAGTCCTAATTCTAAGGACTATGACAATAGCACTAATGAAGAGGAAGATGAAGAATATCCTCCAAATCAGTATTTCAAAAGAACAGCTAATCATAGTGAGGATAGAATCCCTCATAATGTTGATTAAAATTCTTAAACAAATGACGATCTAATGATGGAGATGTTGCCAGGAAATATTGTCTCGAGTAGGAGCAGACCTTTTCATATCAATCCAAGATGTTCTCGTTATACAAGGAGTAGAGAAGAATATCTGATGATAAGAAGTTCCATCAGTGCTCTCATTTCAAGTGAATGTTGTCAAAAAGATTGCTTGAAACATATGGATTTCAAATCTGCAATAGAGAAAAGGAAGAGATATTTTTCAATGAATAAAACCATGCAAATTTATATTTAGTTAGGTGCATGCAATATATATTGTTAGACTATAATTATCATATTGGGTCTTTATTTATTTGTAAAAATGATTTCAAAATGTTTCATTCAATGGGTCATTTTTGCCTCTCAAGAATCCAAGAAAAATTAGAAAAGGATCCCACATTTTATTCAGAAGTACATCATAAATGAAAGTTTGGGCCATTATCAAATACAACAATGTCATGAATGAAAGATTTCTTTTCAAAGCATGGAGAGTGTGTGCCAAATAGAGAGACAATACATATTCTAGATAATTTTTCAAGATGAGAAATCTACAAGTCATAAAAGAATATGCAGAAGGTTCTGAGGGACATGGTAATTTTATTACATATCAATATTTTATGAAGGTATGGAAGAAAGAATTCAAAAATGTCTATATTCCTAATAAGACAAGAATGGGGATTTGCAGTACATGTGATTCTATTAAATAAAAAATGGATAAATGTGGAGGGTCAGAAAGAGGTAAGAATTCATAACTTTAACTTTTAAAATTGTGTAGTCATCAACTATGAAAACATATTTCTTAATGAATTTCTTTTATGTTGTGTAGATTCCATTGTCAAAGAAGTGCAGGAGCATCATGAACAACAAACAAGTAAAAGGAAAAAGGTGTACAAGCATCGAAATAAGTGTTATGATAATCCGAATAAACATTTTGGTTTGATAATTAATGGTATGGACCAAAAAAAAAAACACTTTTACCACCTTTTGTTCGCACACACAAAAATTTACAGGATTTTATTCAATATCACTTGGTTGATTGTATGGTCTTCAATGGGAAAATGTTTCAAAGGTTGTACTTCACAGCTCCAAATATTCATAATGATGCAAATCTGACAATAACTATAATTCAATATGTGCTTTCTCATTGATCTGGTAATCTTCCTGAAGTTTTGTATCTACAATTGGACAACTCTTGTCGTGAAAACAAAAATCAGGATGTTTTTGGATATATAAACATGCTTGTTTAATTGATAATTTTTCAAAAGGTAAAGGTAGGTTTCCTTCTTGTTGGGCACACTCATGACCATATTGATCAAATGTTCAATCATTTTTCAGTCACATTGAGTAGGAAGGATGTTGGGAGATTTTTACCATTAATTAAATGTATTAAGAAATCATACATGCCAGAGCCTATTTTTGATGTGTTGAAAGAAACTATTTACATGCAAAGGTTTATTCTAGGATCACATCGTGAGGAGAAATACATTGAACAACTTAATGACATTATCTTCCAACATCAATTTCATATCAAAAAAATTGATGGGAAAACACTAATATGGGGCAAAAAATATTCAACTACTGTAGAATGGGCAGCGTCATTAGGTTTTGAATTTTTGAAGTTCATTCCAAATCATCCAATATTTGCATCAAAAATAGTGTTATTATAGTCAGTTGTTAAAGTTCATAATGCAAGCAGATTGAATAGAGATATAAATTATTCCGATTGCCTAGAAGAAATTAAAAAATGTATTATATATACATATGAGTACTTTGACATTGCTGATACATTTTGGAGGGAGTCATTTTTCAATCATCAAAGTGATATCATTTCAAGAACAACAAATGAAGATATACCTTTGAAAAATCCTTTTATTTGGCCACAAAATGTGTCAAATGAACATGAAGAAAGAAAGATTGTTGAACATCAACAATCTCAAGGTATTATTATTTATTCACAGGCAGAGGAAAGAGAGATGTATATTGGTTCCAGAAGATCTTGTTCACAATGTGAAGCCATGGAAGACCTTTATAGGGGTTTAGTATAGGATATTAAAGAGGGTTGCATGATCACAATGCTAATAGATGGAGATCCTAATGGCTATCCATTTTTGGTTGCTAAGGTTATAAAGGTCTTTACAGAAAATGAAGATGTTACAGGTGTTGAAGTACATTGGTAAGCCACAAATACACACCCATTCAATGGTGTGTATAAGCTAGAGATGGTAGTTTATAAAACAATTGGAAGGAAGAGAAAAAGATAGGGTACAAATATAAATCGTCGCCGCACAGACCTCTTAAAACTAGAGGATGTTGACATACTTATTTATGACTTCAATTTAAGTAAGAGAGGAACTCTTCACTCCAAGATGCTAGATATTCTTAAAAGGTTGTTACCAAAAGGAACAATGTTGATAAGGGAGTCTACTGAAACCAGTCATAGATCCAAAATAATTTTGAAACCTGAAATGGTGGGCATGCATGTAGATTCAGATGGGGCACTAGTTGATGAAAGAGAAGAATATGGAACATCTTCGTCTACAACCAGTCATTCATGTGAAGATGTCAATTATGATGGTGTGTAAGAAGATATGATTGATTTTGAATAATTCTCTAAGACAGTTTATATAACTGATGTTTGCATCGTATCTTCAAATAAAATTTTGATTTCCATCTAGTGTTAAATCAGAATTTATGGCTCAATTTTATGTTTGTTGGATTATATTTAATTACGATGATTTTTATTGTTTAGAATATCTACAATGCAACGATAAATTAGAGATATAATGTATGTTTCATACAATGTACAAATAATGACATTTTGATTAATTTAATCATGTAATTTGTTGATAATGTCATGGTTTTTTAATTTTAGGGTTGAAAATTTTTCAAAAAAAAAATTTGTATCTTTAATGTTATGGTTGAAAACAATTAGAATTTTAGTGATCAGTGTTATGTTATTATATTTTTAACAACATGGATGAAAACTAATAGAATTTTAATGTGTTTCAGATCCCATTATTTTATCTTTATCGACATTGCTAAAACATGTTGAATTTGTACTTAGGAAAGAAAAATGTTATTCTACCAAAAACATTAGTGTGTTTTTTTGTTAAAAACAACTGTTTTTTTGCACATAAAAATTCAGTTTTACTGACATTTTTTAAAAATGTTGAAAATTGACCCTAAAAAAAAACATCATTCTAGTATGGACACTTTTCGTTTTCAGGGTGTTTTTTGCATAATTTTTGCATGAAAAATTCATTTTCACTACCATTTTTAAAACATGTTAAAAATTGAGCCTAAAAAAAAGAGACCATCAATCCAATATACACACTTTTCATTTTTAGCACCATTTTTGATGTTTTTTCATGGTTTTTTGGCAAGAGTTCCCATTTTGAGTTTATAGTTCCCGTTTCAAAATTTACATTGTTATTTCTATATTTATGTATCTTGACACTATTCTAAGTTATGTTAGCCCACAAGTAGTAGAAAAATGCAAGCCTAAATCTGAAAAATACAGAAACTTGGGTTTAGTTCATCTAGCCACATGAACAAAAAGGAAAGTCAAAAACTAGGTAATGACTTGTTCGATGACCATGAATGGTATTTAGACCACTGTAAATCTAAACATATTACCTATGATCTCCTATGACATGTTGATAAGGATGGATTGATAAAAGGGCCATCAGGCAATTGTTGATTATTTAAATATAAATATTACATGTACAATAGAAAGTGGAGAAGTACAAGTCATCAAACGTATACATAGGCCTCTTTTTGTAGAACAGATAACAACGAGCTACAAGAAAAAGTTGTCAAATTTTTTTCGTACAAGTTGAGGATCAATTAATAAACAAACCAGGTAAATATGTGGATGAACTAGAGTTCATTCAAAATTACTTAGATGTGTTTCTAGATGACATGCTTGGTTTGCCACTAAAAAGGGAGATATATTTCTCCATAGAGTTAATGTTAGTATCAAATTTCTTGGAAGTTGTACCAAAAACCTCTCACTTAAGTCACTGGCAACAAGTGACCCTAAAAACAACTTGTGGCTACTTATGCTTCAAATTTGTGATAATAAATGATAAAAAACTACAACGAAAGGATATATGTGATCCAAAACAACAAACAACAATAGATATCCAATGTAATAACCCAATATGGAAATAATTTTAAATGATTAGTAATATTTATGGATAAAACCTGGTGAAGGAGATGTACAAAATGGTTCTAAAAATCCCCTTCCATGGGACAGGTTGTTTGATGTCCTTGATGCTTTAGTAATCAATGCTCTCTCTCAAGTGGGATTTCAAATGCAAGAAGGCGATAGTGCTGATGATGATGATGATGATCATGGTGAAGAAGGAATTGAAAACCTTCTTATTTGTAACAAAGTATTGGGTTAATCTCGAAAATGGAAAATAATAAATAGTATTGACCAAATCAAGATATAACCATTAGGAATACTTTATTATATTTTTTGGAGAGGGAAAATATCTTCAAAATGGTGAAATATATTTATTTAGAAATAATTAACAAATAAAATGATTTATTAATTATTTTGTGAGGGTTAAGAATGGTGTGAAATTGAAATAGTGATTAAATAGTGATTTAACAATTATTCCAATAATAGAATTAAGGAATAATAAATAATTATTTATTTAATTAATTATTCTTAGGCCATTTAGTCAAATGTGATAATGAATAATTATCAAACAATGATTTAATAATTATTCGTAAATAAAATTAAATAAATAATGATTTATTCAATTATTTTGATGGGTTTTTTTAATTTTAATCAGAAATAATTTAATAAAAATGGCTTACTAAATTATTCACATGGTGAAAGTGATTTTACTATGGTAAAATTAATCATGCATGGTGTATTTCGATTCACCTAGTTAGAAATGGCTAGGTCATAACTTTTTGGTGATAACATATTTCACCCCAATGTATGAGTGTTAGGAGAAAATCGTATGGCCGAAGTACATTGTAGGTTACAATTCCATGAAACACCAAAGGGGAGTTAGAGAGAGAGATAGAGATACAACTATGAAATGCAAGGAAGGAAAACAATTGATGGGGCGAGACCTTCTAAACTAATAGAAGTCTCATTTTATGTTGGAGTACATGATCTCAAATGAGGCAGGGGAGGCATACCCATACCGACTGAGATAATTAACTACAAAGAATAATGGTGAACCCAACAATGTGGGACTGATCTACAAAGTACACAATACATGATATGTTGGCGTCAACGGATAAAAATTAATACAATGAATCTCATATACATAATGTACCTTGAAAGACATATGCTAGTACTTAATACAATAACATCTAAGTACATGAGACATAATGCCCCTCAAGATTACATGGTGAGGGGGCACCATGACCAAATAAGCCATTTTGAATAGGAAAGGGCTCTCAAGATCCGAATGTATCATATGATGGAGACATGCATGGTGTGGGCCCTACAAATAGCTAAAACTGAACCCGTCACATATGTAAGACTACATCTAAGGTTGGATCAACATCTAAGGACATTTGGGAATGTGGGGGACTACCTAAAGGGACACACTCTTGTGAGGTCTGGAACATCTCACACACACCTCAGAGTCACTGGGGCAATCATCTCAATCACTAAACCATCAAGTGTATGATTCTCAATCATGTGATAATGAGTTGGAGTCGAGCACGTGAGAAACAACCAAGCTAAAGGGAAATGATGAGTCCCTTTTCTTTATCTAAGGCATCAAACATTGATGAAAGCTAGAACCAAGGTACACCGCCCTCTTGACCACACTTCTCAAATGAATGTGTTGAAGTTGACAGAAGAGGGCCTGCCATATTTGAGGCAATGAGGAGTCCTCAATAAAAGCACGAGGGATCATAGTAGAGTGACTAATGAATTGGTAGTAGGGATGATGATGGAATGAAACAAGATGAGTGGTGGGCTGAAAATTTCCCTTATCAGGGCATAATATGCATTTTTGACCGAGAAACAACTGACTTGATTCCTGAGGGGATGGTCAATTACTCAGACAAAGGCTTTTCAGAGATGAAATAGTATAGCTGGAGGCGAAAATGAGAAAAATAAGATGAATGAGATGCAAATACAGATGGGATGCTATAACGAGGACTCAATGGGACTCAGAACAGACTCCATGAATACAAGGGTGATTCATCTTAGATTCTCTTAACAAGGATGACATGATGATGTTACCACATGGGGGAGGCTCAGAGGGGACCATAAAAACATGAGTGAATTATGTTTACGCATGATGAAAACTGACATGTGAGTCAAGCAATGCGCGGGTAAAGTGGTACGAGAGCACAGGTCACTCAAACAAACAAATTTGATTTTAATAGGTGGTAAAGTGAGATCTCATGGAAACATGGCTTCCTCATGAAGTGCCACATTAAAAAAAACAACGGGAGACCCATTATATAGCATGGTGAGAGATTTCTAATGGTCCTGATGGACCATAAAACTAAGATATGGTTTGGTCGTAATGGGATACAAAACTATGATTTTTCCTATAAAAGGGATTCTTGCCCCCAAATCCAATTTATTTGCATAATTAGATGTTGGAGAATTTGGAGAGGAGGATAAGGCCCTAAATCTTGTGTAGATCATAGCATAAAAATTTACCATTGGAAACATGATCTACAAGTTAGAGGTAGGAAACCTAACCTTACTCATCAATTTTAGTGGATTATATTTTTAGATTAGGGATTTATCTCACTAGGGGAAACCCTTCCTCTTCCTCACAGACAGAAGGAAATTTATCGGCCCTATTTTGTGTTTTGGACTGAATAACGAGGCTGATAAATTCATTGAGCATAGTTTTGAGGGAAAAAACTACTTTATTGACTGAGAGGAAAAGCAAGATGGGGGTCTCTGTTGAGGGGAAGCTTAGATACAATGGTTTGTGCTTTTGACTATGAATTGACAAAACATAAAGGTACATTGCAGGTATGGTAGAGCTAAATGTGTCATGGTGAGAAAGAGATTTGGAAAATCTTTGTGCTGAGATTCAGGGGAAAGAATCAACTAGAGAGGATTTTTCATAGTATGGGGTGTTGAAGTTCTTACGAAACCTATTGCTGAGGTCTCATGAGCCTTTGTTGTTAAGGATTGTGAGCTACTCGGACCCAGATCAGGAGGCCTTTGTAGTTAGGGCACATGATCGAGATCATGATCCATGACATATATTTTCTGACATGATTGCCCGATAGGGGTGGTGTGGGAGATACATCCAGTGATGCCTCGTGGGAGGCATATAAGAGAGTTTGTGCGTAACAACCCTGGTGAAAATTCCATGTAATAAAATAAAAATAATAACCATGGTTTAGGGGACACTTATTCCAAGCTGGATGTTGGGAGAAAGCATAGTGATATGGATCACTTGTGGTTGATTAATGGCTAAGGAAATTTGAAAAAGTAATGGCTAAGGCTTTGGAAAGGAAAAAATTATTTTTGGCACATTTATTTATGAAAATAATGGAAATTAGGAGAAAAAGGAGGTGAAAGGTCACATGTTGCATGTGTGGAGGAAAATGAAGGAAAATAATGGAAAATGAAGAAACTAGAGGCCTCATTAATAAAAATTCTTATAAGGATTAGTTCACACACTCTTGTGAGTTCAGTTTTGGAGCTCTCTCTCTATTCTCTCCCTCTCTCATTCTTGGACACTTAGAGTTTTCTTGGAGCACTCTTGGAGGGCGTGGCATACTTGGAGTTTTTGTAGCAAGAAGACAAAGGAAGATAA
Organism: Pinus tabuliformis; assembly: GCA_031772625.1. Classification (NCBI taxonomy): domain Eukaryota; kingdom Viridiplantae; phylum Streptophyta; class Pinopsida; order Pinales; family Pinaceae; genus Pinus; species Pinus tabuliformis. The sequence continues at coordinate 678,430,533 of CM062816.1, read as the reverse complement.
AGAAAGAACAAGAGGACATCATAATCAATAGATACAATTGGTTTTATTTGCAGGTACCAAGTTGCATGTATGTTTTCCCCACTAGTTGTGGCATGCATGGAATATGTATGTGGTTTATTGGTCATGATCTGTCACCGGCATGGAGGATTGCCTGGATCGACCATGGATTTTCCTAGCCTTGCCATTATTGGATAGCCATGGTCTTGTGGTTTTATTTCCTTGTTTTTATTGTTGGTATTAATATTTCCTTTAGATTAGATCGAGTTACTAGTCCTTGGAAGCCATGGTTGGACAAACGCTCTAGAGGCCCTGTATCGTCTTGGGTTGAGTTACTAGTCCTATAAGCCTTGGTTGGAAAATTTCTTTAGAAGCCCTTGGTGGGTTGAGTTACTAGTCCTGGAAGCCCTGGTTGGACAAACACTTTAGAATCCTAGATAAGTTGTGGGTTGAGTTTCTAGTCCTGGAAGCCTTGGTTGGAACAAACACTCTAGATCCCTAGAAATCTTGGGTAGAAACCAATTTAATAATGGTTTTGTGATGTCCGACTGTGAGGTGGAACTATTTTTGGATGGGTTGATGTGGTTGGACTCTAAAATCCCTAGATGGTTTTGGATTAATGCGTTCTATGAGATCCCACATTCATGATTTGAATATGAAATGAGGGTGAATGGTTGAAGAGAGATTTGGCTCAACCATTCTATGGTCGGATGGAGCATGGTAGTCCCATCCCAGGTTTGGATTTTTCATTATCAAGATGAGGTTATTTCTCCCTCTATTTCTATGAGTATTATATTGGTTTATATGTGGATCATATGGCTATTGTGATTCTCTTTGTATTTGTGTTGCTATTATGCCTTGTATATGTTTTATGACAATAGCTATGTATGGCTCTCATCATGTTTTAACTTGTAAATGAATGAACAATGTATCTATGACCTAATGGATGAAACTATAGCTAATGTGCTGAGGCATCAATGTTTCTTATTGATTCTTAGATGATTATGAGACCCCTATGTTTAGATATGTTGTTTACACCTGTAGATTACATATTTTTGATATGTTTGATGAAATATTTGTCATGGCTAGTAGGGGTGTAGTCAAGGGCTTGTTCAACTATTTGCAATTTCATCATTGTTTCATTGTTATCTTTATGTTTTGAAGGTGTCATTCAATTCTAGGTAGTGACCTAGGCTCTAGGCTTGAAAATGTGGCTTAAATATTGGAGACACTGGCACAACACTAGGCAAAATATTCCTCGTACACTAGAAAGCCTTATCATGATATCATCCAGAGCCTCCTAGACGTTGTCATGTCTATAGCATGGGAGTGTCCAGAGGTCAAGAGGTCTAAAACCTTAGTGGGACCCAAGGGCTAGTTACCAAAAATGTTGGGATGGTTCTTTGGGGTCTTGTAGCTAATTTTGAAGCTCTCTATGGTGTGTTTCCATTGGTTTCACTTCCTTAACATGAGTTAGGAGGTTGAATAATATCATAGTAACTTCTCGTCACATGTTTACCCCGGGTGACTGTTACTTGGATATATGTGGGAGGAAGGTGCTATAGAGTGGTACCAAATCATGGTTCACCCCTCAGATTGGATGGGTTGTGTGTTGGTCGTGCATTCATGTTAGTTGCACTTGTGTCTCTTGTGTTGTAGGACCATGTGTTTGTTGCATTTGTATGGCATGATTGATGATGGTAATGATGTGGCCATGAGAAGTATATTGTGTTGTTGTGGTCGAGTGTGTCATCATGAGTGTGTGGTTAATTATGAATTTCTTATGCATGTTAATGTTCACATGTGGTCAAGTGTACAATGATGTAGTGCTTGTTGTCATGCATGAGGTAATTGATCCGAATTTAGACAGGAACGCAATAAAACACATAGGTAACCATAAAGACAGATATGCAGTGGAAATAATACTTCATTTCATTACTGTAAAATACTGAAATATGCTTACAAAAAGAAATGGGAATAAACCAGCTAGGGAGATGGTAGCTTATCTCTGAGAAGAGATGTGGCGGCTACATGCCTCTGAACTGTTCTCAACTATATTACAATGAGGCTCGAAGGCCTATTTATTGTTGAGAAACAATGGAAAACCTTTCACATCCCGAAACCTAACCCTAGAAGATGAAACGCCAAATTGTGGGCCCCGTTTGGGTAAATTGGTACATCAATTTCCCGGGGTCGTAACTTTGGCATACGATCTTCGTTTGACACGTACAATAGCTCGTTATAAGGATCTATCCGAGCACTACCACTTTGGGTGGCAACATTTCCATGGACCCATGTTGCCCCATATTTCCCAGAAAATGTCGTTTAGGGCCTCAAACCGGCTCCGAAAGTTCAAGACCCGAAAAACTACTAAAAATAGTAAACTGTGCTACAATTTAGGAAACTAAAAAAGCTGAAAGAGACAGTTGTGGGGGTCCAAATGGGATAGGTGGGTGGCCACCCACATCCACCTGGTTCATTCCTCCCCCCTAGGAAGCAAAGGTCCCCATTGTGTTGAGTTCCTCCATCTGCTGAACTTGGTCCCTGGTGAGCTGTTCTACAACCTCTGATGTGTTCGGAAATGGGGGGAAGCATGGTCGATGATGGTCCACATTGATCACTTGGTGCAAGTGAAGGAATGGAGGAATGTTTTGCTTCAAAGCATTGCAGCCCATAGCCTTGGTACTGGTGTAAGGACCATGTTGGAGTCACCTGAGTTTCTGATGGGTTCTGGTAAGGCATTCTCTCTGTAGATGTAACCAAACTTTGTCACCCACCTGAAACTTGTGTGGTACCCCTCTGGTGAGGGGAAGTTGTTCCTATGTCTTGTCATGACTGTATCCCTTTGCTACTACTGCTGCATGGAGGAACCCTTCGTGGGGGTCATGGATGTGATGAAAATCTTCCCCTTACTTTGGGAGTGAACTAGACAGATGAATTTCCTGGTCTGGGAGATGAGCTTGCTGTCTTTCTTAGCGGTGATCAAAGATGTGGGGGTAGGTGGGGCTACCTCCGGTATCCTATATAATGAATTATTCAAAGAAATAATGACAGCACGAGGCCTTGACTCATACACAGCATGTCGCCTCCACAAGTATGGTTGGCCTAGTAATACTTCACAAACATCCAGAGGTGTAACATCACACAATACCTCGTCTGTGAATGGCTTGATGCTGTAGGGAAGGTGGCACTGCTGGAGAACTTTGAGATCTCGTCCTTCATGAAGCCACTCGATACTGTACGGGTGTGGGTGTGGTGTAGTCTGTAGGCCCAACCGCTTCACGACCTCTGCCGAAATGAGATTCTTTTGGCTGCCACTGTCGACAATGAATTGCAACGGCGAACCCTTCACCCACATCTGTGAGTGGAAAAGACGCCCCCCCTCTTCTGGATCTGCAGGTTCATTCTTCTGGACCTTTGCAGTGGCAACAATGGTGCTAGGATCTGCATCAATGATCTGCTTCCCTTTGCCATTCCCCTGGTCAGGTTCTGGCTCAGGGTCAGAACATGCATCTAATTCGGAAGCCTTAAACTCGACCACCAGTGACTGCTTGGTCCGACACTCACTTGTGTTATGAGTGGGACTCTTGTGGAACTCACACCACTTTCCTGTGTCCTTCTTCGGCTTCATGGTGTTGTTCTTTTCTTGCAGCTTTGATGGGTTGTCTTGGGTCACCTCACCTTAGCTTTGTCCTTTGGGCTTTGGATTTGTAGATCCAAAGTCTCGCTTCTTCTGTTTGAACTTTTGCTCGATTTTGACAGCGTATCGGTATGCTGTGCCGAGTGAGGAGATGTTCAAGAACCCCATCTATTCCTGGATGTATCTATGTAGGTAGCTGCGGTATTTAAGTACCAGATGCAGCTCAGAATCTTTGATACCCAACTGTGTGCGAACGGTACGAAAAATGTTTGTGACCTCCGGCACATCTTGGTCTCATCCCTGCCGCAGTGTGGTCCATTTGATGTATTTGTCCTCGTAGCTTCCGACAAGGTAGTACTGCTCCCTAATGGCATCTTGGAAGTCATTCCAGGTGGGTACAGCTGAAAAATAGTGAGCTTGTACTTTCATCCTTCTGCTTGCAGTAGGTTTCCCACCAATCCTTGACGTGGGGGGCTGCTTTGAGAAGAGCGAAAACAATCTTTTCTCGATTTGAAAATTCATGAACAGAAAAATACCCATCTAGTAGATTTAACCATTTATCTACGACATCTGCATCTATTTGACCCTCAAAGATGGGGATTTCAAAATTAACTTGTACCTTAAATGATGTGGCATTTCCAGAGTAGCTATTGGAAGCCAATGCATCGCCTCTGGGTAGCCGCTGAAGGATCTGCGCAAAGCTATCCATCATCGCGTTCCTTTGCCACTCGAGCGCTTCTTCGAGCAAGATTTTGATAGGATCTCCTGCCCCCTCATCTTTCTTCTCATCCGCCACGGGAGGCCGTCAGGATTTGCGAGGCTGGTCTTACAAAGGTTCGACTAGTTGAAGCCCTGACTCCTTATATACCGACCTCATTGGGGACATGCAAAGAAAAATAGAGAAAAAGCAGACCGCTCTGATACCACTGATCCAGATTTAGACAGGAACGCAATAAAACACAGAGATAACCATAAAGACAAATATGCAGCAGATCATTTCATTACTGTAAAATACTGAAATATGCTTACAAAAAGAAATGGGAATAAACCAGCTAGGGTAATGGTAGCTTATCTCTGAGAAGAGATGCGGCGGCTACATGCCTCTGAACTATTCTCAACTCTGTTACAAGGAGGCTCGAAGTCCTATTCATTGTTGAGAAACAATGGAAAACCGTTCACATCCCGAAACCTAACCCTAGAAGATGAAACGCCAAATTGTGGGCCCCGTTTGGGTAAATTGGTACATCAATTTCCCGGGGTCGTAACTTTGGCATACAATCTTTGCTTGACGTGTACAATAGCTCATTAGAAATATCTATCCGAGCACTACCACTTGGGAGGCAACATATCCATGGGCCCTTGTTGCCCTAGATTTCCCAAAAAACGTCGTTTAGGGCCTCAAAACGGCTTCGGAAGTTCAGGACCCAAAAAACTGCTAAAAATAGTTAACTATGCTACAATTTAGGAAACTGAAAAAGCTGAAAGAGACAGTTGTGGGGGTCCAAATAGGATAGGTGGGTGGCCACCAACATCCACCTGGATCAGTAATGGTATGTGTAGTTGACATGGTCATGCATTCATGACTAGGCTCTAGCTAGAATGATGGGTACATGGTTATATGCTTATTTGTTATTTTTCTATATGTTGTCATGATTATGTTATATATGTATCATGCTGATTTTCCGATCTTGCAGATGAGGTATCCTCCAAAAGCTATACTAAGTTATGTTAGTTTACTCTGATTTGGTTTAGCTGACATGACATACCATGTAGGAAGAATATCAAAATGGCTAGCAAGGATGTAGACTACAAAACCTCTCCATATGGATCAAATGAGAAATATGGTGTTAGGAATTCTTCCACTTTGGAAGATACAATGAGAAGATTAAAGGAAGAAATTAGGAGTTGTAAGGCAGAAAATGACAAAATCATTCAAGCACAGGAGAATCCAGCAGAGGTAAATGCAGCGATACTTCAGAGTCAATAGTGGAGTGAAAGGCATTTTCATGTAGGTGATTGGGTAATTTTACGGCTACAACCATCAAAAAAATGTCTCTCAAGCAAGCTAAGAAGGATAATAAATTATCACCCAATTACTATGGTCCTTACAAGGTGTTGCAAAACATTGGTACTATGGCATACAAATTGGAGTTGCATGCATCTTCCTGAGTAGATATAGTTTTCCACGTTTCATGCTTAAAGAAGGTTATCAGTGACAAGCTTCAAGTTCAAACAGCATTCCCGGAACTAATGAAAAAGGAAAATCATATTTGACCCTAAAGTATTCACAGAAACAAGAACCCGACAACTACAAAATCGATCAATTGCAGAGTATCTCATTAAGTGGAAGAACTTACCCGCTGAAGATTCCACATGGGAGGGTGAGAATTTTATATAGAAGCATCCAAAACTACTCAAGAGTTGAGGACAACACTTTTTTGAAGGAAATGGGTATGTTAGGTCCCTATAATACTAATGCTTCCCCTTTATTATTATTGTTTTCCCCATGTCGCCCCCATATTGTTATCGTTGTTCCCCATAGAAGCCCACTATTGTTATTGTTGTGCCCTTACATTATTAATGTTGTTGTCATTGATCTATATTTTCTGTGAGTTGGTTGCATAATAATTCGATATATAAAAGAGAATTGTATTTCTTGACTAGGTTTGGTTGGAATCTATAATCCAAATAAAGATGCAAGCTCATAATCAACATAATCAAACTTGAGGAACCATATTAAATTTATAACCCTTAAAAAATATGTAAGCTTGGTTAGGCATTGTACTAAGAATGGTACTTATGTCAGCATTTCGAAATGATAACATTTCCATGGGAATTAAATAGGCATGTGGAATAGACTATGAGATGAGACTATTAGCATGGGATTGTGGAGATTTAACCACTATTGTGGTTTCTCAAGGTTGAAAATAGGTTCAAATTCTAACTTTGTAAAAGGAAGAGTGCCAACAAAATCCTAGAAACTTATTGGAGTATTGTATTACGTGATGACAAGGTCTTCTGTGTACAAAGGCCTCATTTATTTTATCTCTATTTTGCAGTGTATTTTATTTGTATATTGAAATCCCAAATGAAAATGAAATAATACATATACGACATTTATTATTTCACTAATCCAACTTTCATGATGCTGAGGTGTTGGACTTTGAGCGTCCCTGCAAAGTTACTATGTTTTTGAAAATCTTGATCAACTACAAGAAGCATATTAACATTGTGTGTTAATTTTCTCCATGTTCCACCAACCTTCTTTTACTGATCAAAACATGTATATCCACATGACATGCATAATGAGCCAATGAATAACTACTTCTTTTGATTCTCTATCTCGACAAATTTTGTCATCCTTTGGAATTCCCACATCCTCTAGCTTGATTCCATATGTTATTATGACTTCACAGGTCTCGTCACTGGCATACATTGCTTTTTTATCTCACATCATTTTCTATTCATATCTGGCACCTTAGGTGACTTGACATCCAAATAAGTACTTTGGTAGAAACCTTGTCAAACACATAATACGTACATTGCTAACTCATAACACTTCCACTACATATGTAATAGTGTCCACCAGACTATTCATATATTCCAATTGTCATACTAGTAGACCAAAGTAATGCATATGTAATGTATTAGATTACAAGATCCTATTTGGTAATTTTTTTGGCTTTATAACAGATATGGAATTCACTAGCATCATTTTTTAATTTGTTGATAATGTAATGTTTAGTCTCCAAGAATATTGTGTCACGTTCCACGTTGGTCTAAATTCTATATCACGAATAATATTTGGCTTTTTTATGACCACTAGTAACACATAATTCTCGGTTCTTGCATTGAATTCTCTTTTCATACGTCTAGACTTGGATTTACTGAACTGTAATGTATAAATTCTCTGGTATACGACAAGCATTCTAACATATGGTTTGCAGTCGGCACATACTATGTAACATTTTCTCAGGTTTTCATACCTTTAGGTCCTCTATAGGCTATGCAATTCATGCTTCCATGATCTTAGATTTATTAATGCGTCAGATTATTGGATTTGTAGGTTCATTGCCAGAAAGCATCAAATCAATCTCACAACTAATTCTTTCATGAATGATTTTTCTAGTCAATTCAATTTTCACCTCTTATTCTTTTGTATTGAATCTTTTGCTTTAATCATTCATCTTTCTTGTTTCTCCTTGTGCTATTGATGCAGGAGCATCAAGGCCATTTTTTTCATTGTAAATATGTGATTAAAGGGGGTGTGACAATTCTTAATATTTTATTAATTAATTTGTTATTTTTAATAAAATAGGAGAAAGTGAGGATTTTGTAAATATTCTTTTAAGGAATATTAGAGAAAATAGAGTTAGAATTAATGAGGGAGCCTAAGTTGGAATTAGTTTCTAAGTTTTAGGGATGAGAATCTATCTTTTAGGGATGTTGAGAGATTTAGGGATTTGTTGAAATACTAAGGGGATTTAGCATTTAATTCAATGATATTTTCAAATTGTATAAACAGAAGAAGTTTTTGAGAAAAAGATAGAATAGGTGTGAGAGTGAGAACAGGGGGTGTGAAGGTTCTCTTGAAAGCCTTCGGCAGATTGTGAAGGGCCATGAATTCTTCTTATCTGGCCAACACTGTTTGTAAGTAAACTGATTTGTTTTAAATGATATATGTATATACATATGGTTTGTGAAGTTATATCGCTGGAAGTATGAACATTAATGTAAAATTGTTAATTCCATGGGAAAGGCATGAATGGTCGATTAACAAATTTGAATGAACCAATGTGTTTGAATAATCGTTACACTGTGGATTTTAATTACTGTCGTGCACTAATGCAAAGGAATCAAGATCGGTCCGGTAATAGAGCGGAAAGCCTTTGATATCTCTTTAATATCCTTAATTGAGACTCTGTAAGAAAACACTAGTTTCTTGCCTTTCTTTGGTGTTAGTGTTGTTTTTATGGTTTCAGAAATTCCAGCTTGCTTCGAAAAGCTCTTATCGATGGAGCGTATGAGAATAACTATGCACGCATGAGAAATTTGGTGCGTATTCAATCTGCTGTGTGGGCATATATACGTATGTTGTGGGAATTGCTTATGTGTGCGTGCGATCTTGAGGAAATGAAACGCCCATATCCATGGTTTCGATACACCAACGGATCAGTGGAGTGAGTTGAGTTGCAATACCCAATTGAATGTATTCGGAATTTGTTACCTTTCAAATGCTGAAGTGGAAAGGACTGTGGTGAATTGTTGTATGGACAGCGAACCTTATTTGTTTGATTTAATTGATAAATCGCAGCATTGTTGTGTAGACGTGCAATTATTTATGGTCTGGTGCGTCGGCAGATTTGTGCGTCGGCTGCGTGGGTAGTTGTTCTCATCCACAGTCACATAATTATCTGAGATCTATAATTATCTGTTGATTTATAACCAGCGGAAGCGTGGAACCGGAACTCTGTCATAAAACAACTTTCCATCCTTATATTCACAACGGATTCTTAACCGATTTCCATAAATTGGGCAGCAGAGGCAGAAGGCGCTGAGTGTATGACTGTATGCGTGGATATGCAAGTTATTTCTTTGGTTTAATCTGCTTTGTTCGCGTGAATATATATATATATATATATATATATACTGTGTGTTCATAACTGTGGGTGATGGAGGCGCGGACAGAGCTTGAATTCACCATCTGTCGGCATATATAATCATGGGTATTGAATCCTTGGTACCGATTTCCCAGCGTTTGACTTGTTTATTGCATGTATCTTGGCGTAGTTTCTCAGTGGTGGAATTTCTTTGGCGTGACTGTATTAGCGTGAAAGAGAATGGAACGCGTGAGTTCCATTAACGTTTTTTTTTCCTTTGTGTATTAACCAAGACTTGCATCGGTTGCAAGTTTGGAGCGCGGATCTGGGGAGGAGACATATGTAATTTGGCTGTGAGAGACATATCTTCCGCGCAGTTTCAGATTTTTATTAATCTTGAATCGTTTGATACCTCAACCCTGGTATTTACATCGTTTTTTTGCTGAGGTAATATAAACGCTGGGTTGCTATTTTGTGTGACTGTTTAGCTGGAGCCTGCGCGGGGAATCACTCTTTAAAATCGCGTGGGAAATGTATATACAGGTATCAGACCTGGCTTTGAATACATGTTTCATATAATTTGAGATTGGGGAAGAATTTGGACATTGTCGTTAAATAGTAAATGATTTATTTCATTAAGACTGATTGAAGATTTTAAGATATGTATTTGAATTCAGTCCAAATATTTAAAGCAGAAGATTGTGGAATCAACCGTATGAGCTGACAAGTTTCAGTTATATGAATTGGTTGCTCTAACAAAGTATTTTAAAAGATCCTGGTTTGACAGGCTAGCGGAGCCCTGTCATCATTTTTGGTATCAGAGCTTGGCTCTGTGGAATGTTTATTTTGCAGGTTCTGTTGAATTGAAAAATGTATCGGTTCATTTGCAATCGATCATCAGAGTTCTGCTGGAAAGCAAACAGCGTTTGGATAATCCAGAAATGACAGGCCAGAAGGTGAGATCCAGAATTGATAAAATTTTGATGAATTAAAAGCGTGGACAGAAATGTTGAAGACGCAGTTTGCCAGAGTATTTGTAAGGGAGCGCAGATTGAATGGCAAATAGAAGATTGAGAGGAGCGTTGATTGTATGGGTAAGTCATGTATGCGTTATTGTGAAATTTGCCATGACTATGTGAATGCGTTAGTGGGATTCAAATTGGGGAGTTTTAAGGGCGCACCTGAATATTGAGTTAAGAGGTGATAAGGATTGGGAGTGTGGTTAAAGAAACAAACAAGTTTCAAGTTTTGCTTAAATTAGATGTAGTGGTATTACACACACTGGCGCATTTTGTTTTATGACTTTTAAAAAGCCCTATGAAATGGAGATGTGGAATGCTCTGTTGAAATAGAAGGTTTTTTTGAAAACTGAAATGTATTTTTGGCTGTCTGATGAATGATGATGAAGATCAGATTTTGAGACTGATGAATGTTGCAGCACAGAGATGCCGTGCAGGTGGGAGATGAAACGAGATCAATAGGATCTTCAAGGTGAAATGATTTTTTTTTTTTCTGATTTGACATTTGTGATGAGAGTTTCTGGTTGCAGAGAAGATGGCATTGAACCTGGCATTCAGCTAAAAGTTGGATAAGGAGGACAATTGCAGTGTCCTGAAGAAAAAGGTGAGTTGAAGAGATAGTCTAGAAAGTGAGTAGAGGAGAGTGCTCAAAGAGGTTCCAGAGGCAGTGAACCAATACTTACCAAAAGACTAAGTGAGGAGGGCTTGGTGAGGTAAGTGACAGCAGAAGAGATTGTTGTTGTAGAGGCTAGTACAACTCATGGTGAGTGAGAAACTCATGGAGAAAGTGATCATGGAGGATCAAAGAAGAGGTTCAGAGGAATGCCACATCGATGAGATGACTGCAGAAGTAAGGGAAAGAGAGATTGCAGCGATGAAAGTGCAATTGCAGGTACTAGAGGAATGGCTGCAAGAGCAGGAAAACCAGAATAGAGGATGGATCTTTCCACTGAAGGGAAAGAAAGTGAAGTGGCAGAGGCTACAACAGAAAAGAGATCGACAGATAAACATGCAGTTAACGGAAGAGCTGAGAAAGCTCGAGCAGATAATGGATGTACAATTGAGACGTGAAGAACTCAGAGCAGCTGAGTTGGAAGAGGAGGAGGAGATCATTGATGATTTCTTGAATTATTGGGCAGATCCAGATCAGCTGGATAATGTGAACTCTTGTGATTTTATAGCTGACAGTTGTGATGTGATTACAGGTTTTATTGAGGAGGAAGTTCATGTGAATGAAGAAGATGATCAGCTGGAAGAGCTGGTATACAAACCGAACACTAAAGCTGTTGAGACTTGTAGTTTTCAAACTGACAAGTTGTGTGTGAATGCAGGCACTGTAAGTGATGGTGATGTTATGCTTCAGCAATGCTACAGGGAAATTGCATTGCTAGAATATTTGTTGAAGAATTCGGAGTATGATAGGGAGATGGTAGAGGAAAGAGTTCAGTACAGTGAACGAGTGCAGGAAGATACCATGGAAGCAGATGATATGAGAGAAAGACTAGTTGACCGTCTTGAGAATTCTTCAAAGGATTCTTTGGGCAAAGAGAATCAGCATAGTGATGTGCTGATGATGGAGGAAAATTCAGAACAGCATATTGAAGTGCTGGCAAAGGAGGACAAGGCACTGATGCCTTCTGATTTTTATTCTAACAAGTGTTTTGTGAATGCAGGTATTGTTGCAGAACATTTGACTCAGTTGAGCAGTCAAATGAAGGAAGAAGAAGTTTTCTGTTCTAGAAAACATGAGGGCATGGATGATTGGGTGGCGATGAAGACTGAACAAGTCAGAACAGAAACAAGCATAGAAGCAAGAAGTCAGCAAGTGACAATACAAACTGAGCAAGCCGTCTTAGCTCAGCAGGCAGCAAGAGATCAACAGCCGGGAGATTTTTTAGACCAAGAGATTGAAAATATTAGAAGACTGATGACAAAAGAATCCCGGAAGAAACCAGCAGTAGCAAGGAAGAGAAGCAGCAGAAGCAGCAGCAAAATGAAAATAGAGACAGATTGTGAAAGTGCAGCAAGTGGAAAGTTACAACAAAAGATATGGGATTTAGGCATACACAGATCCGAACACATGATCAGGCGATCATGTTTAGTTTAACGTTGGGAGTCTGATGCAGGAGCATCAAGGCCATTTTTTTCATTGTAAATATGTGATTAAAGGGGGTGTGACAATTCTTAATATTTTATTAATTAATTTGTTATTTTTAATAAAATAGGAGAAAGTGAGGATTTTGTAAATATTCTTTTAAGGAATATGAGAGAAAATAGAGATAGAATTAATGAGGGAGCCTAAGTTGGAATTAGTTTCTAAGTTTTAGGGATGAGAATCTATCTTTTAGGGATGTTGAGAGATTTAGGGATTTGTTGAAATACTAAGGGGATTTAGCATTTAATTTAATGATATTTTCAAATTGTATAAACAGAAGAAGTTTTTGAGAAAAAGATAGAATAGGTGTGAGAGTGAGAACAGGGGGTGTGAAGGTTCTCTTGGAAGCCTTCGGCAGTTTGTGAAGGGCCATGAATTCTTCTTATCTGGCCAACACTGTTTGTAAGTAAACTGATTTGTTTTAAATGATATATGTATATACATATTGTTTGTGAAGTTATATCGCTGGAAGTATGAACATTAATGTAAAATTGTTAATTCCATGGGAAAGGCATGAATGGTCGATTAACAAATTTGAATGAACCAATGTGTTTGAATAATCGTTACACTGTGGATTTTAATTACTGTCGTGCACTAATGCAAAGGAATCAAGATCGGTCCTGTAATAGAGCGGAAAGCCTTTGATATCTCTTTAATATCCTTAATTGAGACTCTGTAAGAAAACACTAGTTTCTTGCCTTTCTTTGGTGTTAGTGTTGTTTTTATGGTTTCAGAAATTCCAGCTTGCTTCGAAAAGCTCTTATCGATGGAGCGTATGAGTATAACTGTGCACGCATGAGAAATTTGGTGCGTATTCAATCTGCTGTGTGGGCATATATACGTATGTTGTGGGAATTGCTTATGTGTGCGTGCGATCTTGAGGAAATGAAACGCCCATATCCATGGTTTCGATACACCAACGGATCAGTGGAGTGAGTTGAGTTGCAATACCCAATTGAATGTATTCGGAATTTGTTACCTTTCAAATGCTGAAGTGGAAAGGACTGTGGTGAATTGTTGTATGGACAGCGAACCTTATTTGTTTGATTTAATTGATAAATCGCAGCATTGTTGTGTAGACGTGCAATTATTTATGGTCTGGTGCGTCGGCAGATTTGTGCGTCGGCTGCGTGGGTAGTTGTTCTCATCCACAGTCACATAATTATCTGAGATCTATAATTATCTTTTGATTTATAACCAGCGGAAGCGTGGAACCGGAACTCTGTCATAAGAACAGCTTTCCATCCTTATATTCACAACGGATTCTTAACCGATTTCCATAAATTGGGCAGCAGAGGCAGAAGGCGCTGAGTGTATGACTGTATGCGTGGATATGCAAGTTATTTCTTTGGTTTAATCTGCTTTGTTCGCGTGAATATATATATATATATATATACATATACTGTGTGTTCATAACTGTGGGCGATGGAGGCGCGGACAGAGCTTGAATTCACCATCTATCGGCATATATAATCATGGGTATTGAATCCTTGGTACCGATTTCCCAGCGTTTGACTTGTTTATTGCATGTATCTTGGCGTAGTTTCTCAGTGGTGGAATTTCTTTGGCATGACTGTATTAGCGTGAAAGAGAATGGAACGCGTGAGTTCCATTAACGTTTTTTTTTCCTTTGTGTATTAACCAAGACTTGCATCGGTTGCAAGTTTGGAGCGCGGATCTGGGGAGGAGACATATGTAATTTGGCTGTGAGAGACATATCTTCCGCGCAGTTTCAGATTTTTATTAATCTTGAATCGTTTGATACCTCAACCCTGGTATTTACATCGTTTTTTTTGCTGAGGTAATATAAACGCTGGGTTGCTATTTTGTGTGACTGTTTAGCTGGAGCCTGCGCGGGGAATCACTCTTTAAAATCGCGTGGGAAATGTATATACAGGTATCAGACCTGGCTTTGAATACATGTTTCATATAATTTGAGATTGGGGAAGAATTTGAACATTTTCGTTAAATAGTAAATGATTTATTTCATTAAGACTGATTGAAGATTTTAAGATATGTATTTGAATTCAGTCCAAATATTTAAAGCAGAAGATTGTGGAATCAACCGTATGAGCTGACAAGTTTCAGTTATATGAATTGGTTGCTCTAACAAAGTATTTTAAAAGATCCTGGTTTGACAGGGTAGCGGAGCCCTGTCATCAGCTATCTTATTTATCTTAGGTCTCTTCTCCTTATTTGAGCTCCAATACATCACGTAAACATATAGAATATCAACCCATTTAGTGGTAGTAGCATCTATAGTTTAGCCCCAAATTTCGTAGAGGATCCATTGGTGGTGGTGTTGTATACTGTTGCAGCTTCCATGTTTCCATGAAAAATAAAATTAGAAGCCAAACTCTCTGCAAAATTTCTCTTTCACCCAAATAAAATTAGATTCCAAACTCTCTACACATTTTCATTGCTAGAATATTAAATTTAGTCTGTATTAAAGCTTTTTGCTCTATGGTTAAGAGTCACTAGCTAGAGTTACCATCATAATTTTTTTATTCAACATCACAATGTATTAGGCTAAATTTTAGCTCTTAATTTATGTTTTTTTTTGTTTTGAACAATAATAAGAAGCAAGTTTTATATTACATTGAAATTATTTTTCACTTTCTGCTTTAGCATAATAGCCACAGATGTCATGTATTTGGATTGAACTACGTTTACAATAAATGGATCTCTTTCAATGCTACTCTCGTTCATGAAGGGTGGTGTATCCATATCAGGCACCGATTATTTTCCCAATAATTTACTCTATTTCATTCCAATTATTACCATGCTTAGCTTGCAGTCATTTAAGTGCATCGATTTCATATTCTATCCAACTAAGTTTTCCATATCTTTCGTACAGTGCGTGCATTCAATAATGAATACTCAAAAAAAAACTTTAGAGTAAAGAGGCCACTATTTGGTTCCAACAATTTCAAACCTCTTTAATTTTCATGCAATTTAGGATCATATACAAGCCTTGGTCTTCTTAAAATCCATATTCCTAGATGTAATCTTAGACACCATTTCTTATTCTTTTTTCCTCTTCTTTGGAGAATCTCCTATCATGAAATTGTTTAGGGTATGTGTCACTTGGAATAACACTGTTCTCATTGTCTGTAATAATCACATTCACAAATCCAAAACATTCAACTTCTTGCATGTAATGTACCTCATAATCTCTTATTTCTCTTATGTTTTCTTTAATGTGATGTCCAATAACCTCTTAATTTGTGTAGGTGATGTTGTAAGATTCTAAAGCTTTCAATTCCTCTCAAGTCTTCTCTTCACAACATGAAATGGTAATTCATAGATTTCTCATCATCAATTGAATCTCTTGTTACATCCTCATCATCTCATTCTAATTCCTGATCCTGTACACAATCCTTGCCTCATGTCCATCATTTCTACAAACATAAAAGCTAAATTCATGCTACTTTACACAAGATACATGAATCTTAAAATCTATACATGGCACAATGTCTTCAAGGAAAGCTATTGGGGCTACTCTTCCCATGAGATACTTCATTTTTCATGATTATTATTCTAATAAAAAACACTGACTAGAGTTTTCTTTGTTTCCTTGAGCAGCTTCCCCTAAGGGTTTTTTGACATCAATTTTTCATTGAAGTCACATGATACTCTTTCTTATTTTTCCAATTTTTGTTGTGTTTCCTTTTGATCTATGCATCTCCTTCTCTTTTCTTGTATAATCTTCTTTGATTTTTATCCCCCCAATTTGTCTAGCTTGTTTCAAAGAACTGGCAAACTTGCATTATTTGGCCATGCGGCCAATATTGCCACATCTCCAGCATCTAATGTGACCTAGAAAGGGAGGAAAGAACTTATGTGTTTCCATGTTATTATTCACATAGTAAATTTCCTTTACATATGATACACTCCTACTCTTCTTTGCATAGCCTTGCAATCAAAAACCCTATGGCCAAAAAAGTTACATGAAAAACATTAGACATAGAATTAACTTGTGTACCTGGTCGTTGATGATCTTCTCGTAGATAAATGTCTTCTTTGACTGCTTCCTTAATTAATCTTACATCTCTGCTGCATATTTTTCTAATGAAACTTGATTTAATTTCTCTTACAATCTATTACAATGTGTCCAAAATTATTACATAAGTAACATTCAACACTATTCATTAGGGGAGAAAAGGACATCCTTTGGATCCTTGTAGATTTTCTTAACTCATCTCTTGAAGGGTTTATTCTTTAAAATCATGCTCTTATCTTTAATTATTTAGAGAATTTTATTTTGGTCTCTACTTTCCTTTAATACCTTTTTTATTTCAATCCAGACCGAGTCTAATTTACCTTTATCTTCATATGTCTTCTCCTCGTGACAATCAGGTACTCTCATGCTAACGAAATCAATTCTCATTCAATTGAATAGTTTCTTTCAAAGAGGATTTCTTCTTCTTCTTCTTCTTCTTCTTCTTCTTCTTCTTCTTCTTCTCCTTTTCTCCACTCTTATTGTTGGTATCTTTTTCATGCAAAAAGTGTGACCTGCCCCATATATCTTTATCATATTTGAGATATATTATCATCTCAGGATCTATATTTTAAATTTTTTTGTAAATTATACATTTATCTAGGGAATTCTACTGTTTTTCTTCCTTTGATGTGGAACCATTACTCTACGCATCACATACTAGCTTCCAGACCTCTCCATCCCTAAAAATTTGAGGCACTAACCACATGCACACTTTAATGATCCATGATTCAATTAGATATACCTTCCAGCAGTTAGCTTTCACCTAAAGGAACCTACTCTAATACCAATTGTTGGAAACTTGACTATACTGAGAGGGGGGTGGTGAATCAGTATAATACATTCATGGTCATCTATTTTTTCTTTTGTTTTTAATAGTTGTGTTAGTGTCAGTATTTCCAGCCTTCCTCCAGTGATCAAATATGCTCTTACAAAGTGGTCTCAGAGTGTCAAGGTCAAATTTTGTCATTTCAGAGAGTCTTCAAGCAAAATTTGGTCACTAGGCATTAGGTCTAGGGTTTGCTTTCACTCTTTTCAAAATTGCCCAAATGCCAATCTATGTCACTATTCAGCTGAGTCTATCATCATTCATAGGGTTTTCATTATCATGTCAGTGTCTAATGAGTCATTTTACACCTTGTTCATGCTTCAGTTGCGCCTAGGTAAGGTCATTTCCCTCTCCTAGGGTTTTGAAGGCAATTTCTCTTGGACGGTCAAATCATCGGCAAAACTTGTATCCTGATGTTCATACACCTTCCCCTATCCTTAAAGTACCTTATCAAATGCTTCCCATCACTGAGATCCCCCAAATTCCTCATTTTTGCACAAACCCTAGTTTCTTGTCACAACTTGGCAATCTTCTAGGCTAGGCCTGTGTTTTGCCCTTTTGGATCCCTTCCCCTCGCTCGATCTCTGGGATTCCACTTTCCCCTGCTTCCTAACATCCCTCCCTACTTCCAAAAATTTCCCCAAGAATTTAGAAGCCCCTTATCCCCTTCATTTCGCTTCATTTTGACAAAATCCCTTGTTCCACACATGAGGATAAGTTTCACTCAAAAGATGTTTCAGAGCAATCAAAGATGAATTTTGGAAAACTGAGAGAGGTTTTTGTCCAAAAAATTCCAAAAAAGAAAAAAATCCCTAACTTTTTACACAGGTGTCATGGTTTTAGAGAAATGTCAAAAATACAATCGCCTTGGGAGAATTGATGCACCTCTAAAGTGACCTTGGGAAAATCAAGTTTTCTCCTAGCCTGGTTGGCCAAATGACTTTTTTGATGAGTCAAATGATAACTAGACACAAAGAGATTTCCAATGAGCTACCATGAGCTTAATTTGGAGTTGAGGAAGGCATTCAAAAGTTGGCTGCAACGGCACTCTGCCTTGAGGCAGCCTCATTTGGAACATTTTGACCAGTCTTGGGAGATTTGATATTTGACAAGGTAAATGAACTCCAAATTGAAAAATTCTAGTTGTTTTGGAAAGTAGACTCAAAGACCTTTCCAACGAGTAATCCTGCGCCCACTTTCGACACTGGGAAGGCCTCCAAAAGCCTCCTGCAAACTGCATTATGTACCTGGGTGCGGGCTACGCATCAGGGTAGGCGCGCTACGCACCAGGGGCGCGCTGCGCATCAGGCCGCAAGTTTCAGTGTAATTTTGCAAGGGCGCTACGCATCACGAGCACATGATGCATTGGGTGAGGTGCGCTACGCATTGAAGTTTATGCCCAGAACTTTGCCAGAAATCACTAAAACGCCTCTTCTCAAGCATCAAATCACAGGTAGGCTTACATTCACGGCTTGTTCTTAGTTTTTGGACGGTTTATGTAAGATATTATGATATATTTGCCATGGAAAACCTAGTATAAAAACCCTCCTTGTCCATTAATTTGTTGTAAGGATTTAAATGCCAAGATTGTTGTAGGGTTTCAAAAGTAAATGTTAAGCAAGGTTCTCATTTTCCTATTTCCTTTTGATTCCCCATCCCCTATATTTACCAATATTTTCCCCGATAATTCCTCCTAAAACCCTACACTGTTCTCCCTCAAATCCTAAACCCCTCCCTTCTACTACAAACATATTTTTCCTACCCTACCTCATCCCAAACCCTAAAACTTCAAGATTTTCGTGTCCCTTCCCTTCCCTAAATTCCTTGTTTAATTTCCATTGTTCCCATTTCCCTAACATTTCCCCTTTCCTAACAATTCCCTTGTATATTTGTGTCCCCTTGGTCACAGCATTTTGAGCAAAAAGAAAAAGTCTACAGTCAATTTTGCACACAGTTGTATATCAGCATATATATATTCGAGCTACCTTGTTTTTTAAAGAATATGTCAGAGACCGAGTCAGCTTATGAGCAGGATCATGATAGTGATTCTACACTAGAGGTAAGTATGCCAAGGAGGTATCACAAAGGTGGCAAAGGTGGTCGGCATGTCAGGGAGGAGCCTACTTCTTTGGTTCAAATTGCAGGCTTGCCCGCTTGCAATGAATTGTTTTCGCCACCATTCCTGCTATCACTATTGTGAGCTAATTTCACAAATTCATCATCATCGTGAATTAGCTCGCTTGTTTGTTCTACATTTACAGGATGGTCATGTAAACCTTGCCGGAGTGAATTTCACCTTGTCACCCGAGACTATTGCTCAGGCCACTGGGATACCAAATGTAGGGCAGGAACGGCTGAAAAGGGATGATGGGGACCATGCATTATTGAAACACATGGTTATGCATTACAAGGTCCGAAACCTGGTTTACAAGGCGCGAATTAGGAGTCTTAAGGCAAAATTGAGGAAAATGGTCAAGAAGAAAAAATGACAAAAGGAGCTTCATCGTCTTTAGATTTTGGCCGAAGCCTCTTTGACTGAGCATAATACTTGATTGGGGACCCCCAGCCCAAATTTCAAGAAATTTGGGGAAAATTTTGTCAATTTTGAAATTTTTATATAAAAAACAGGTTTTTGGCCTCAACGCGTAGCGCGCCGCGCGCTACCCTGAAGATGGGGAGGTCCAAATCACGAAAGGTTTGAATTTTTGGATTTTTCATGATGAAATACATCTGCTCAGCCACTGCCAAGGCATTTCATCAAGATTTGGGTCCCCAAAAGGTCAAAAAACATGCAAACAATGACCTCACTGCCCCTTTTTGGACACACAGGAAGCAGTCTTGGGAGAATGCATTTTTGGAGGAGCAAATGGGCACCAAATTGAAAAATTCCACTTGGGTTGGAAAGAAAACGTCCAGACCTCTCCAACAAGCCCACCTGAGCCCAATTTGGATTCCGGGAAGTTCCCCAAAAGTTGGTGGAAGGGCACGCTACGCGTAGGGTTTTGGCGCGCTACGCATCATGATATTTTCCAAAATTTTCATCTTCAGCTCAGGAAGACGCAACCAGTTTGACCAGTTTTGACTTGTGGTGGGATTTTTCACCCTCCTTGATGTAATTAATGAAATTTTATGTTGACATGACACTTATTTACCTATTCTAGAAGATTCATTCATAAAATAGCAAAAAATTAATGAATGAATTGGTTTCCTAGCTTGTAGAGGCAAGTTGTTTTGATTGCCTAGATTATAGTACTTTGTTTAGAATTGGTTGAAACAGCTCCTAGGATGATGAGCTCTACCCATATAGGCAAGGGAATGTGTTAGCTTTCCTATATTATGTATTTTCTTAGTCATTTTCATGGTTGGACTCTGGAGGGATAAGCTTAGGCTGTATTACACTTTGTATCTCTGCAATTTTGGCAAAGGAAAGACCAGGGTTTTGCAGCACTATTTGGGATTCCTGTGGTTATTTGTGTTGATGGTGTGTTACTCTCATGTACTTGTAAGTTTGTTATGTGTATCATTTTCCTACTATTCTCTTTTGCAAATTAAGAAAATGAAGTGTTAAGGTAGAATTCATGGTTTTCTATGCTCTGCCTTTAAGTTTGCTTAATATCTATGTTTTCGTCTGTTTAAGGAGAACTCCTCAAAGTTTCTTGCTCTCCTTAGCTCCTCACCAATCATACCTTTCCATTAAATTCCTTTAAAGTCATCAAAACAATCACCTACCTTGCCCCAAAAAGACCTCTGCAAAAACTGTGTCTCATCCCCGCACCCAAAATTGCCTTGCCCTGTTGTCCAACAAAACCCTAAAAATTTGAAATCAAACTTTCCCTATCAATTTACTAGCCTAAAATCAGTATTCTTTATTGGTCATCTCAACCCCTTTGAAGACCTTTTGCCAAGATAGACCCAGAGAGAGCCCTCTCTTGTCCTCGTAGGGCTAGCTACAAGGCTGAGCTTGGTTTGATGTTGCCTTGAGTTTTTGCCTTCCTCAGCCTGAGGAAAATTCGAGTGTTAACATAGTGGCGACCATAATGGGGAAGAACAAATGGTTTGCTGGTTGATGTCATTTGTTTTATAAGCTACAGACGGAGCCTGAAGTTATGCCAGGTAGCCTTCGAAACGCTTTTGCTTTGCATTAGCGGAAGTAGATAAACATTGCTTCAGTCAATCTCCGGTCTAGCTTGTAAACGTGACATTTAACTTGTTAATTGCCTCAGTACATGTATCAAGTTCAGATCTGATTGTTGATGGTGGACAATGATCAGACACTGGCAAGGCTAAAATCATTCACCTGGTGACTCTAAATCAGTTTCGAGATCAGATCCAAAGGCTCCACTGGAGGATGATCCCGACCAGCAGAAACATGAAGGGACAACATGGACAGTTCAGGTATTCAAGTTGGAATTTCATCCAAGACATTTTGTTCTTTGTCATAAATTATTTCTTCTATTTTCCCAAGAATGTCAAGAAGGCTTTGCAAAGTATATTGTATTTGAGAAGAGATCCGCGGCTTGCAGTTGATTCTTTCCCTTTGAAGATTGTGAATACCAAAGATTTGCATGCCTTTGAGCTTGATCAAGATCCTTTTTCCAAATTTTGTGATGACCATCTTCAAATTGATGAATCTCAAGAGACCAAGACTGATTCTATACCTGCTGTACATACCCCTACACCTTGTAAAATTCCAGATCGGTATAAACCTCTTGTTTTACCTTCTGTTCTCCATGCTTTCCCCAAAAACTATGATCTATACTTGCCAAGGTTCGATGGTGAAAGTAAGAATGTCAACGCTGAGCAACATGTGCAGAATTTTGAGAATTTTCTAGAGCTTTTTGAAGTCGATGAAGAAGATGTTAGTATAAGGCTTTTTGCTCTTTCTTTGCAAGCCAAAGTGAAGAGTTGGTTCAAAGCCCTGCCTGATGCAAGCATTTCAGATTTCCAGCAGTTTGTCAAAGTTTTTCTCGACAGGTGGATGATCGGGCAGAACCTTTTCTTGATTGTAGAAGAGTATAACCAGCTGAAAAGACTACCAGGGGAGACAGTACAACATTTTTCAGCCAGATTTAATCAAGTTTATTATTCAATGCCAGTTGATATAATGCCTACTCCTAGATCTGCTCTCTTGCACTATCCAGGTGCCTTTGATCTGGAAATGGAGTTTCAACTGAGAGAAAGGAATCTGGCAACACTTCACGAGATGCAGAACAGTACAGTAAATGTAGAGGCTCATCTGTTGATCCGAAGGGCAAGGATGAAGGAAGAAGAGATGAAAAACATAGATCCAGAAAAATCGACATCTCTAGAGGTAAAGCTTGACATTTTGGTAAGTGCAGTAGAAAAGATGATGGACAAGATCAACGCAAGGAATGATTATGATGTTCAAGCTCATGGCTTGTTGATTGAAGAAGAACAAATGGCCGCTCCAAAACATTTTGTTTCTTATCCTAGTTGTCATAGATCTGATAATGATTGTTTTGTAGATCACCTTGGTGAAGAAAGCACTGTTGATATGACCTGCATGCTTGATGATATGTTTTATACCGATGATTTGCCTCAGTTTGATCAGTATGATGATGATTATGTTCTCCAAACAGAAGCTAATCTTGCAAACAAATCAGTAGCTAGTTTGTGGGAGGAGGAAGTTCACTTTCAGCAGCTCGAATACAGTGATCAAATGATGCATATCAGCTATGACATTGACAAGGAAAGTGCAGCAAAGTTTGAAGTAAGTGAAGGATCTTTTCCTTTTTGTTTTGATTCGTTTCAGTTCATCAGAGATAACTACCATGCAATCAGAAATCAAATGTCAACAAGTCTTGATTTGAATCATCTTGAGAGCAATGAAAATTTTGTTCAAGACTTCTCATATTCAGATTTGCAACCCCAGAAAGCCATTGATTGTCAAGTTGCAGCTGAAGAATTGGAAGTGGACACACATGATTTAATGATTCAAGGTGACTCCGTACCATTCCGTTTTGAATCATTTCAGTTTTTGAAGGGTAGATTGCATAGTAAATCTTCAAATGAACAGCCTATAACAAATCAACAATTTCTCAGTGTTAATGTTGAGGATGAGACAGATAACAAAATTCTTGAGCAACCTGTAGCATCAAATTTTCAGCCACCAAATGAAATTGAAGGGCAGATTACAGATGAAGCTGTGGAAGATGAAATACATGATTTGATGATGCAGGAAGATTCTATACTCTTTTGTTTCGAAGCATTTCAATTTATAAGGCAAAATCTTTGTAAAATCTCTCAAGAAAAAGATGAACAGCTAGAAGGATGTCATACATTTTCAATGGATACATTACAGTAGTCTTTTCAATTTTTTCACGATCCAATAGCTGATGTTTTGGATGAGTTTTGCAGTCAAAGTCTTTCTCCATTGACTACATGTGAGCTTGAAACATGTGCTGATATGAATTTTATCCGGTAGCCGGTTTATTTCTCATTTTCAGCAGAGGTCTCGTCACAAGGCTCAAATCAAAGTTTGCATTCATGGTATGAGGAAACGAGAAGTAATCCATTAGATGAGCTAGGTTCCAGTGTGCTTGAATTTCAAGATCCTTATGCAGTTTTTTTGGAGGTGGAGAGAGAATTCATATCATTCTACGAATCTGTTTCCAAGTTGTCATGGGAGTTTCCTTTTAGTAGTTCTCTCTTGTTGTTCATAAGTGAGCACTTGCGGAGAATTCGAACAGCAAACAGGATACTTACTTGGTTGCATTGGTTGTTTCATTTCACTTGATCAGGTGATGAATGAAACTGTTAGAGTAGGTTTTGATGAATAAGCCCCACTTTGAGCATCATTTCTAGTTTTCCAGTTGTGTTTAAGCATTGAGTCAGTTTTTAGTTGAGTGAGAGTCAATTTGTGTCATCCGAGTCATTAGTTTTCAGTCATGCATTTTAGTTTGAGTTTTTGACTCTATTGCCCAATGGATAAGGCACCGGTCTGCTCTCCCAAAGATCTGCCGTTCTTAGCACCTCCAAGGAGCTACCATCCTCATTGGATCCAATGTTAGTGTCAATATTTACAGCCTTCCTCCAGTGATCAAATATGCTCTTACAAAGTGGTCTCAGAGTGTCATTAGGTCTAGGGTTTGCTTTCACTCTTTTCAAAATTTCCCAAATTCCAATCTATGTCACTATTCAGCTGAGTCTATCATCATTCATAGGGTTTTCATTATCATTTCAGTGTCTAATGAGTCATTTTACACCTTGTTCATGCTTCAGTTGCGCCTAGGTAAGGTCATTTCCCTCTCCTAGGGTTCTGAAGGCAATTTCTCTTGGACGGTTAAATCATCGGAAAAACTTGTATCTGGATGTTCATACACCTTCCCCTATCCTTAAAGTACCTTATCAAATGCTTCCCATCACTGAGATCCCCCAAATTCCTCATTTTTGCACAAACCCTAGTTTCTTGCCACAACTTGGCAATCTTCTAGGCTAGGCCTGTGTTTTTCCCTTTTGGACCCCTTCCCCTCGCTCGATCTCTAAGATTCCACTTTCCCCTACTTCCTAACATCCCTCCCTACTTCCAAAAATTTCCCCAAGAATTTAGAAGCCCCTTATCCCCTTCATTTCGCTTCATTTCGACAAAATCCCTTGTTCCACACATCGGGATAAGTTTTACTCAAAAGATGTTTCAGAGCAATCAAAGATGAATTTTGGAAAACTGAGAGAGGTTGTTGTCCACAACATGCCAAAGAAGAAAAACCTCCCTCACTTTTTACACAGGTGTCATTGTTTTAGAGAAATGTCAAAAATACAATCGCCTCGGGAGAATTGATACACATCTAAAGTGACCTTGGGAAAATCAGGTTTTCTCCTAGCCTGGTTAGCCAAATGACTTTATTGATAAGTCAAATGATAACTAGACACAAATATCTTTCCAATGAGCTATCATGAGCTCATCTTGGAGTTGAGGAAGGCATTCAAAAGTTGACTGCAACAGCACTCTACCTTGAGGCAGCCTCATTTGGCACATTTTGACCAGTCTTGGGAGATTTGATTTTTGACAGGGCAAATGAACTCCAAATTGAAAAATTCTAGTTGTACTGGAAAGTAGACTCAAATAAAATTCCAACGAGCTATCCTGCGCCTACTTTCAACACCGATAAAGCCTCCAAAAGCCTCCTGAAAAATGCACTATGTAGCTGGGTGCGCGCTACGCATCAGGGTGGGCGCGCTACGCACCAGGGGTGCGCTACGCATCAGGCCACAATTTTCAGTGTAATTTTGCAAGGGCGCTACGCATCAAGATCACGCAGCACGTTGGGTGAGGCGCGCTACGCATTGAAGTTTATGCCCAGAACTTTGCCAGAAAATCACTAAAACGCCTCTTCTCAAGCATCAAATCACAGGTAGGCTTACATTCACGGCTTGTTCTTGGTTTTTGGACGGTTTATGTAAGAGATTATGATATATTTGCCATGGAAAACCAAGTATAAAAACCCTCCTTATCCATCAATTTGCTGTAAGGATTTAAATGCCAAGATTGTTGTAGGGTTTCAAAAGTAAATGTTAAGCAAGGTTCTCATTTTCCTATTTCCTTTTGATTCCCCATCCCCTATATTTACCAATATTTTCCCCAATAATTCCTCCTAAAACCCTACACTATTCTCCCTCAAATCCTAAACCCCTCCCTTCTACTACAAACATATTTTTCCTACCCTACCTCATCCCAAACCCTAAAACTTCAAGATTTTCGTGTCCCTTCCCTTCCCTAAATTCCTTGTTTTATTTCCATTGTTCCCATTTCCCTAATGTTTCCCCTTTCCTAACAATTCCCTTGTATATTTGTGTCCCCTTGGTCACAGCATTTTGAGGAAAAGAAAAAGTCTACATTCAATTTTGCACACAGTTGTATATCAGCATATATATATTCGAGCTACCTTGTTTTTTAAGAATATGTCAGAGACTGAGTCAGTTTATGAGCAGGATCATGATAGTGATTCTACACCAGAGGTAAGTGTGCCAAGGAGGTATCACAAAGGCCGCAAAGGTGGTCGGCATGTCAGGGAGGAGCCTACTTCTTTGGTTCAAATTGCAGGCTTGCCCGCTTGCAATGGATTGTTTTCGCCACCAGTCCTGCTATCACTATTGTGAGCTAATTTCACAAATTCATCATCATCGTGAATTAGCTCGCTTGTTTGTTCGACATTTACAGGATGGTCATGTAAACCTTGCCAGAGTGAATTTCACCTTGTCACCCGAGACTATTGCTCAGGCCACTGGGATACCAAATGTAGGGGAGGAACGGCTGAAAAGGACAGATAGAGACCATGCATTATTGAAACACATGGTTATGCATTACAAGGTCCTGAACCTGGTTTGCAAGGCGCGAATTAGGAGTCTTAAGGCAAAATTGAGGAAAATGGTCAAGAAGCAAAAACAACAAAAGGAGCTTGATCGTCTTCGGATTTTGGCCGAAGCCTCTTTGACTGAGCATAATACTTGATTGGGGACCCCCAGCCCAAATTTCAAGAAATTTGGGGAAAATTTTGTCAATTTTGAAATTTTTATATAAAAAACAAGTTTTTGGCCTCAACGCGTAGCGCGCCACGCGCTACCCTGAAGATGGGGAGGTCCAAATCACGAAAGGTTTGCATTTTTGGATTTTTCATGATGAAATACATCTTCTCATCCACTTCCAAGGCATTTCATCAAGATTTGGGTCCCCAATAAGTCAAAAAACATGCAAAAAATGACCTCACTGCCCCTTTTTGGACACACAAGAAGCAGTCTTGGGAGAAGGCATTTTTGGAGGGGCAAATGGGCACCAAATTGAAAAATTCCACTTGGGTTGGAAATCAGACATCCAAACCTTTCCAACAAGCCCACCTGAGACCAATTTGGATGCTAGGAAGTGCCCCAAAAGTGGGTGGAAAAGCGCGCTACGCGTAGGGTTTTGGCGCACTACGCATCATGATATTTTCCAAAATTTTCATCTTCAGCTCAGGAAAACGCAATCAGTTTGACCAGTTTTGACTTGTGGTGGGATTTTTCACCCTCCTGGATGTAATTAATGAAATTTTATGTTGACATGACACTTATTTACCTATTCTAGAAGATTCATTCATAAAATAGCAAAAAATTAATGAATGAATTGGTTTCCTAGCTTATAGAGGCAAGTTGTTTTGACTGCCTAGATTATAGTACTTTGTTTAGAATTGGTTGAAACAGCTCCTAGGATGATGAGCTCGACCCCTAGAGGCAAGGGAATGTTTTAGCTTGCCTATATTATGTATTTTCTTAGTCGTTTTCATGGTTGGACTCTGGAGGGATAAGCTTAGACTGTATTACACTTTGTATCTCTGCAATTTTGGCAAAGGAAAGACCAGGGTTTTGCAGCACTATTTGGGATTCCTGTGGTTATTTGTGTTGATGGTGTGTTACTCTCATGTACTTTTAAGTTTGTTATGTGCATCATTTTCCTACTATTCTCTTTTGCAAATTAAGCAAATGAAGTGTTAAGGTAGAATTCATGGTTTTCTATGCTCTGCCTTTAAGTTTGCTTAATATCTATGTTTTCATCTGTTTAAGGAGAACTCCTCAAAGTTTCTTGCTCTCCTTAGCTCCTCACCAGTCATACCTTTCCATTAAATTCCTTTAAAGGCATCAAAACAATCACCTACCTTGCCCCAAAAAGACCTCTGCAAAAACTGTGTCTCATCCCCGCACCCAAAATTGCGTTTCCCTGTTGTCCAACAAAACCCTAAAAATTTGAAATCAAACTTTCCCTATCAATTTACTAGCCTAAAATCAGTATTCTTTATTGGTCATATCAACCCCTTTGAAGACCTTTTTCCGAGATAGACCCGGAGAGAGCCCTCTCCTGTCCTCGTAGGGCTAGCTACGAGGCTGAGCTTGGTTTGATGTTGCCTTGAGTTTTTGCCTTCCTCGGCCTGAGGCAAATTCGAGCGTTAACAAGTTGTTTGAACTACTAGATGAGAAAAAAAATATAAAAAATAGAAGATTTAACTTACAAACAACATTAAATCATAACATAAGAACCAACACATCAAATAAACATTTGTAGATGCCAAATATAAGTGGAAACCCATATAGAGAAAAACCCTGAATTTGTTTTTGTGATATAAAGAGAGCACCTACTCCCTTTCTTCATCATCTTTTGTAGGAACCCACCTATAGGAGGCTCCAAAATCTCTTCTATTTTTCAAGCTAAAACTTGTTGGAAGTAGCCATTGCCACTTAGATCAATTTTATGTAGCCTTCTTCCTATAAGAGGATTCTACCTCGATTTTTTTTTGGAAGCACCAACTTCCACTTATAGGCTCCAACCTTTATTTTTTCAAGATACTACCTGAAAGGAGACACCAATCCCTTGTTATATGAAAGTTTTAATATGTTGGTTTATCTTGTATTTAACACTAAATACCTTCATCTCTATGTCTTTATTCTGTACTTTGCCTTGGCCTCCTCTTCCTCCATTTTTCTTCACATTTTATCTTCTATCTCTTTCTTTCTTTGCCAATAAATTCACGAACTAGCTCTAACTGCAACTCTTTTAGCTTAGAATCTAACCAACAATTTTTTCCATCCAAAAGAACATATTTTTATATACATAGCTTGTTGACTATTAGTATTCCATGCAATAATCTGAAACAAAAGACTGAATCTTTCCATTCCACCTATTCATTTTACATTTTTCATATTTGAATATTGAAACAAAATTAATGATCGTCCAAATAGTATCAAAAGATTAATAACATCCACTATAATGATTACATAAGCCAAGGGCCAAGAAATTCCAAGAATTTACATCACAAAATCTTCAAGTATTTACATCACAATGTTTTCACCTATGGCAAGGTCATACCTATGATGCCCCTTCATATTCACTCACAAATTTACATTATCAACAATACATACATAGTGATAGTAATACATACTCAACAATATCAATGGTAAATTCCTATAATACTAATTACATTTGAATATCAATATCTAAGGCCATTTCTCTATTTGACATTACTCATTGGGCACTCAAACTGAATTGAGCATATTGTCAATGAATATATTAGCAAGAAAAGAATTACACTGTGTGAGAAGGAAACCTATAATTGGTAGACTAACACTCCTCTCTTTTAAATCATTGCATATCTTAAACCACTGGTTCATATTATATAATTATCAGCATAGGAAGGTTCCTTCAACACCATTTCCCATTAATGGAAACTTCTCCCATCAATGGAAACTTCAACAACACTAAATATTAAGGAATTTAGACTTCTGTGATCCATAACATTGTTTAGATAATCTTCGGCAAAATCACATAATCAATCTTTTGTCGACGCGTTTCGAACCAACCAGTGTGGTTCATCATCAGGACAAGTTGAAGAACCAATCCGGCTAAGCTGAATAAATAGAGTGTGCAGAGACTCCAACGGCTATATTGCCAACTGCTAAATTTGACCTAAGGATCCTAGTCAAACCCCTAACAATACTATAAATAGCTACAACAGGTAAACTTGTTAATTTATATCTAAAATTAAAATCGATTTGATATTTTTTTAGTATATAATATAATATCATATTAACTATAATGGTCATATGTCTATAATTATTATTATTTAAATATTATGTCATTCTTAAATTTAGTTATATTAGGTAATTTTTCTTTAAAATATACTATTCTACATTATATAATGGTCCAATCGAATAAAATAAGTTTATTAATAAATCTATATTTACTAAAATTCTTAATTCAATATTAATAAAAACAAACAAATAAAATCCCTATTATCATTCATAGACTAATATATATGAACATTATTAATTATAAAAATTAGTTATATATTTCAATTTAATACATATTAAATACTATACACAAAAACTATATTGAATTTATATTATATAAAACAAATAAACAAATTAATTTTATATAAATTAATTATATTATTATAATATAACAAATATATTAAATCTGCCATATATTTATATTTAGTATATATTAAATAGATTAATATACAAATAAACTAATATTGAATTTATATTCTATGTAACAAAAATATATTAAATTAATATAAAATAAATTTATATTATTATAATTTAACAAATATATTAACTTTATATAAATATATTATATGTAACAAATAAATTTTAATCTATATTAAATAGATTAATATACAAATAAATTTATATTATATATACCAAATAAATTAATATTGAATTTATATTCTATATAACAAAAATATAAAATGAATTTATATTATTATAATTTAACAATATATTAACTCTATATAAAATATAATAAACTTATATTATATATAACAAATAAATTTAAATTCAACTTAATGATTTATATTCCCTCTACATTCAAAGGACAAACCTGCCAAAAGAGAAATTAAAGGAGGAGGAAGACAGAAACCCTAAGACCTAACCCAAAGAGGAATGAGGAGGCTAGGAAGACAGGGCTGGGACCCAGCAACGGCTAATCTTCCAACCATCATCCCTATTAAGATTGTTCGGCCTTTTCTCAATCTCCAGGGCCTCTCTAAATTTGCGATGGTGAAACTGCGGAATTTTGGCAATGACTTGAGCATCCTCTATGCATATATGATGCATAGTCTTCCCCGCATGCTCAGCCAGGGCCGAGGACTTGGTCCTACCATGTCTTAAGTCAGCCGAATGCTCGCTGGTCCGCTGATTGATAGACCGACCAGTTTCACCAATATAAGGGGTCCCACAGGAACAGGGAATGACATAGACACCCTTCATGCTCTTGTGGAGTTGCCATGGGCTCCCCCTTGTCCCCGGTGGTCGCTAATCTCTTCATGGAGGATTTTGAGTCTAAGGCTTTGGCCTCCTCTCGTCTCTTACCAAAGCTGTGGAAAAGATTTGTCGATGATACTGGTGTTGTCTGGTCTCATGGTCTGGACGAGCTGGATCGTTTCTTTTGTCACCTCAATAACCAATCCGCCGCCATTAAATTCACGATGGAAAAAGAAGAGAATGGTTGTCTTCCGTTCTTGGATGTTCTCATCTCGAAGAAGGTGGATGGTTCCTTTTCTCATCAGGTGTTTAGAAAGAAGACGCATACTGAGCAATACTTGCATGCTTCGTCGCATCATTTCCCCGCTCAGAAGTTAGGGGTTCTGAGCACTCTTGCCACCCGTGCTGTGAGAATTTCGGATAAGGAGAGCCTGGAAACGGAGAAGGCTCACCTCCTAGAAGTTTTTGAGAAGAATGGTTACAATAGGCACCTCGGTCAAAAAGCCTTCCTCAAGGCCAAGAAGGAGCCTTCAACCCGAAGGGTTCCTAAAGATCATGTCCTGGGTGTGAACCTTCCTTACATCCAAGGGACCACGGACAGGATTGCGAGGATTCTAAGGAAGTATGATGTATCCGCAACTTTTAGACCTCTCAATACTATCTGTGGCTCCCTCAGGTCTGTAAAAGACCCGGTTGACCCTAAGAGCATGAAGGGTGTCTATGTCATTCCCTGTTCCTGTGGGACCCCTTATATTGGTGAAACTGGTCGGTCTATCAATCAGCGGATCAGCGAGCATTCGGCTGACTTAAGACATGGTAGGACCAAGTCCTCGGCCCTGGCTGAGCATGCGGGGAAGACTATGCATCATATATGCATAGAGGATGCTCAAGTCATTGCCAAAATTCCGCAGTTTCACCATCGCAAATTTAGAGAGGCCCTGGAGATTGAGAAAAGGCCGAACAATCTTAATAGGGATGATGGTTGGAAGATTAGCCGTTGCTGGGTCCCAGCCCTGTCTTCCTAGCCTCCTCATTCCTCTTTGGGTTAGGTCTTAGGGTTTCTGTCTTCCTCCTCCTTTAATTTCTCTTTTGGCAGGTTTGTCCTTTAAATGTAGAGGGAATATAAATCATTAAGTTGAATTTAAATTTATTTGTTATATATAATATAAGTTTATTATATTTTATATAGAGTTAATATATTGTTAAATTATAATAATATAAATTCATTTTATATTTTTGTTATATATAATATAAATTCAATATTAATTTATTTGGTATATATAATATAAATATATTTGTATATTAATCTATTTAATATAGATTAAAATTTATTTGTTACATATAATATATTTATATAAAGTTAATATATTTGTTAAATTATAATAATATAAATTTATTTTATATTAATTTAATATATTTTTGTTACATAGAATATAAATTCAATATTAGTTTATTTGTATATTAATCTATTTAATATATACTAAATATAAATATATGGCAGATTTAATATATTTGTTATATTATAATAATATAATTAATTTATATAAAATTATTTTGTTTATTTGTTTTATATAATATAAATTCAATATAGTTTTTGTGTATAGTATTTAATATGTATTAAATTGAAATATATAACTAATTTTTATAATTAATAATGTTCATATATATTAGTCTATGAATGATAATAGGGATTTTATTTGTTTGTTTTTATTAATATTGAATTAAGAATTTTAGTAAATATAGATTTATTAATAAACTTATTTTATTCGATTGGACCATTATATAATGTAGAATAGTATATTTTAAAGAAAAATTACCTAATATAACTAAATTTAAGAATGACATAATATTTAAATAATAATAATTATAGACATATGACCATTATAGTTAATATGATATGATATTATATACTAAAAAAATATCAAATCGATTTTAATTTTAGATATAAATTAACAAGTTTACCTGTTGTAGCTATTTATAGTATTGTTAGGGGTTTGACTAGGATCCTTAGGTCAAATTTAGCAGTTGGCAATATAGCCGTTGGAGTCTCTGCACACTCTATTTATTCAGCTTAGCCGGATTGGTTCTTCAACTTGTCCTGACGATGAACCACACTGGTTGGTTCGAAACGCGTCGACAAAAGATTGATTATGTGATTTTGCCGAAGATTATCTAAACAACACTAAATATGAGAATGCCATTCAAATATCCAACCACAAAAGAGCTTGTGAATGTTATAGGATATCATCCACAGTCTGCATGAATGTTGTTGGAGCATTATTCAAGCTAGAGGGCATTACCAACCACCTAAAAAGGTCTTCTTTATATTTTAAGGTTCTCTTACACACATTTCTAATCAATTGGAACTTGGTGGTAGCATGAATTCAAATAAATCTTACTAAAGAAACTCACACCCTTAATTTGATCAAGAAGATCATCAATTTAGGGGATCAATTTTGATTATTAACTATGATTTTGTTTATGGTTATACTATAAATATATTCCATGTCTCATCCTTCTTCTACTTCAACATAATTGAGCTCTTGAAAGGTGAGTAACTCAACCAAATGTGTTTTTTTTGGATGAGCTCATGAAAATAACATTTTATTTCCTTATTCTCTAAGAGAGAGCATCTATGTATTACGCTATGATGTAAAGGAGCACTAGGTATCAAATCGATTGAGTTCTTAACTTGATCGTGAAGAGGCACCTCCATAGGTGAAGTGAAGATATATTCATTTGCTTCTAAAATCATATCCACCTGATTTTATTATATAGATAGCACCCATGTTGAGGTTGTGGTGCTCATAGTTACCTTGCATTCACCTTTTGACTAAACCATGAATAAGCCAAACTTTCCAGTCTAGGATATTACCTTTTAACAACTTTTTTCTAAGAATAATGAAATTGTGGTAATTGAAACTACCTCTAGTATCTTATAAGATAGATCCACAAAAGAAACAATGACACTACATGGATGAGACTCATAAACAACATGATATTTCAAAATATAAGGTTTTTCTTAAATAACATCACACAATACCTTATTGTTGAAGGAATTGATGCCAAGTATGGTGGCATTTTTTACTAACATGGATATCTCCTGCAAGGCTCAAAAAAACCAATGGTATATGGTTGTGACTTTGGTACTATGGTCAACTTCAATCTCTTGACAACTTTTAGGGACATCGGGACCTTCTATTTCATATTATCAAGAATGCAATGTGCTTAGGTCCCCTTGATACACATCTATGATGGGAGAGGTGCTCCCCCTTGTCAAGATCCTATAGCTAATTTGGTTGGATAGTTGTGGTTGTGATGGTAGAATTATCTTTTGCTTCAAAAATATTATTTCCTTCATCATGTTTTGAATCAAAATCTGAGCTATAGTCTACTCCTATTGCTTTAAGCTCAACAAAGAATGATTGTTTTGAGAAGCATTTGTTAGTGTTGTGCCATTGGCAATTGTGTAACTCACAAAACAAATGAATTTCTCACTATGGAACATAATATTTTTATATACCTACATAGGTTCCCTTCATAAAACCTTTCTAAATTATCAAACTAACTGTTGAGAGTCACACAAACTTGTAAGATCATACGAAAGAAACTCTTCATATTTTGGAGAAAAAGCCATCCATGTGAGTTCAAGTGAGAGCTTTGAAAACCATTGGTTCAATGCACCTTTATAAAAAAAAGGTCGTGATAAATCATGAGTTCATTCAAGCTAACTATTTTTTTGTTTTCAAAATATATGGGTATTGGCACTAGTTAAAATTGAGCAATCAGTGACTAGGTGACTAAGAAAGTTAGTCACCACAACTTTTCCAAGTGAAATACTACCAAAAATGAGAAATCTTTAGTGACCGAACTAAAAACGACTAACATAAATCACTAATTTAGTCACGGGTTAAAATATGTGACTAGCTAATAAGTAATACAACTAAAAATGACTAACATGAATGACTAATTTACTCTAAGAATAAAAATACAACAACCTAACAACTACTACAATAATATGAATCAATTTTTTATGTTAGTCATCTTAATTGTGTCAAGCAATCTAAATTTACAAGTGATAGGGGATTGAAAGGTTGTTAAAGATTGGTTGAAAGGTTATCCTTCCTTAACCATTTCTTCATCCTCACATGGTGTATAGGTGAGCCACCTTTGCATGATTTATCTCTAATAATTTTTTATTTTAAAAATATATTTTTTCAATAAAAAAAATATTTTATGTATTTTTTAAAAATCTATTCATTGAATCTAATTGGATCTAGTTCCAATTTGAAATTAGTTTGAAGGGAAATTTTAATTTTTAAGACTATAATATCAAATAAAAACTACTTTAATTTCATACTAACTAACCTAGATCCATCTTAACCCCAGATCTATCAAGTGCGAAGACGAGTCCAATCTCTCGAGGTGCAATTTTTTTTTTTCTAGTGTAAAACTTGAGGAAATTTTTGCACCTCGAGAGATTGGATCTCTCTTGCCACTTGATAGTTATAGGGTTAATATGGATATAGGTTTGTTATATAATACAATATAATATCTATATTTGTATTTGTGTCTCTTTGTTATTCCCTCTTTCTATCTCACCCCGGAAACATACACACACTCTCTCTCCCTCACTCTCTCTCTCTCCATGGCTCTATTTTCACACCCTCTCTCTCTCCACATTTCTCCCTCTGTGTTTTTCTTGTTCCCGCCCTCTCCTACCACCTCCAATTCCATCTCTCTCTCTCCTCATCTCTATCTTCCTTCCTGTCTATCCCTTATCTCCTGCCTCCCTCTATCCCTCCCCCCAAATAACTCTCCTTCTATCTCTCTCTCTCTTCCTTCCAACTCTATCACTATATCCCTCCCTCCCTTTCGTTCTCCATCTCTATGTCTCGATCTATCTTCCTTTTCATTCTCTCCCTATCTATATCCTCTCCTCTTCTTTCTCTTCCCTCCTCTCCTCTCTCTCCCTCACACTCCCTCTATCTCTCCCTTCTCACTCTTCTCTCTCTCCACCTCTATCTCTCTATGTCTTTTTTATTTACTCACTCTTTCCCCCACTACAACTCCATTTCTCTCTATCTCTCCTCTGTCTTCTTTCCTCTCACTCCCTCTCTCCCACCACCCTCTCTCTCCCCCATCACTCTCTCTTTCTTTCTCTCGTTGTCCTCAAACGTTTTCACTATCTCCCTCCCTCTCTCTGCCCCCTCCCCAACTCTCCCTTAAAGTTGATCACATTGTATTGTGCTTAAGAAATTATATAAATTAAAAAAAACTTAATTGGTTGTAAAATATTAAACCTATATTTTGGATCAATCATGTCAAAGAAAATAAAATAATGAAAAACTTTAAAAAGGCATGCACCATATTTAATATATTATAATTAGTCAATTTTCTTTCTATGATCCCTTGGGTCCTTAGCTAATATGGATCTATGGTTCTGGCATAGATCCATCTTAGCTTAATTTTATTAAAACCTTAATTTAATTTCTATGGGAATATTTTTAGTAGTCGTGAGAATAGAGTGTTTAGATATATCTCAAATTGTAACATTTTCCCTTTTAGATTCAATTAAAAAAATGTTGTAAAATTAAATTAAAATAAAATATTTTTACTATGAAATAAGTTATCGTTTGTTGGCATGTGGTATTGATAAGCCATGGTATTGGCCCATGGTATTATACCAAAGCCTATTTACAAACTAATATCCATGGTAAAGTGAGGGTGAATATCCATGGTGAACAATCTTGTCATATTGTTACAAAATATTTTGATTGTGAATTTTTTTTTTGGGCACGCGGTATTGATAATCCATGGTATTGTAACAAATGCTATTTTTTACAAGTTAGTAATATCTACCATAATGTCGGGGTGAATATCCACGGTTAAGAATCTTGTCATATTGTTATAAAATATTTTGGCTATGAAATAAGTTATGGTTTTTGGATTTGTAGTATTGATAGGTCATGGTATTGGCACATGGTATTGTAACAATGCCTATTCACAAGTTAATAAAAAATCAAAATATAACAAATTGAATTTTGATATTTTTATTAATTTAACTTTTTATTATTAGTTCAGGTCATATTCAAATGTTTACACTCATCCCAATATCATTTTTAACTTCTTATTCTTCTTTTTAACTAAGCATCTTACACAAAATGACATATTCTTATTAAAAATAAATCATTTAACCCAATTTCAATTTATATATTTTATTTTATATTATAAATATTTCTTTTATTTTTTCCATTATAAATATTTCTTTTCTTTTTCATTCCTAGTTAACAAATTCTTATTAAAAATAAATCATTTAATCCAATTTCAATTTATATATTTTATTTTATATTATAAATATTTCTTTTATTTTTTCCATTATAAATATTTCTTTTCTTTTTCATTTCTAGTTTAGTGTCGGGTTCAAATAAAATATTCACAAATTACAACATCACAATGTAGCACTCCATTTTCTTTGCCTTGTCCATATCTGCATGGAAATGCTAGAAGGAGGAAGACCATCAATGTGATCTATGGATTTCATGCGATTCTAACCCAAGATGGAGTTTGCATGGGAAACACCTTAGTAGAGCATCAAGGATTAGATGGAGGAAGGGAAAGGTGATTCGGTATGAAGATTTTGGTAATTTTTACATGGCTATGAATTTGGACTCTCGAGAGTTCATCCTTTTTACCAAAGATAAATTTTGTTCTTATGGGTAAACAATTTTGAAGGTTTATATGATCAAAGCATAAATTTTGTCTAGAGTCGAGGGTTTAATGATTATGATAATGCAGATCTTGAAACTTGCAGTAATTTTTACATGGGTATGAATTTGGACTCTGGAGAGTTCTTCCCTTTTATTAAAGATGATTTTTGCTCTTATGGGTAAACAATTTCTAGTGATACCCTTAGAGCCAATATCTTGCATAAGACACACTCATAGAGACTGATGGTCAAGCCTTCAGAGTTGGTGAATTCACTTGCAATGCTTTGGCAACATAGTGATAATGTTTTGAAATGATAAAACAATATTTCATGTGTAAATTTTATTTCAACCGACATTAAGTTGGAAACTGATATTGTGTTACTTGATATTTTATATAATAAAACTTATATGGTTGAAATTATTTTTATTTTCACTTAATGTTATTTAGTCTCGTAATTAACGTATGTAACTTTGTGTTATCATATTAGATAAACATGCACATCGTATGACATTTTTTTAAAATTTAGTCACAAAATCATACTAATTAATTTATGTTGATTAATAATAAACACATAAAATCAATATAAAGCTACTAAATTAGTAGTTTATATTAATTAATGATGAACACGAATAAAATGAATATATGATTGAATTAGTTGTTTACAATAATTATGAATGAAATTAAATGAAATGAATAGAAACTAATAAATCAGTCATTTATATAATGAATATGAAAATACCAAAAATTGATGAATTACTACTGCAAATGATAATTTTTTGATTAAAATGATCACTAAATTTTGCATATATACAACTATTAGTAGCTAATTTACAGTATCTTATAACACAACTAAAATTTAGTCATATTTCTTTAGTCATTAATTGGTTTTAAATGATGACTAAAATTTGCATATGTATGACTATTAGTAGCTAATTTACAGTATCTTATAACACAACCATCATTTTGGCTATATTTATTTGTTCATTAATTGGTTTTCTCGAGGATTCATATAGTAATATATTTTGTTGTATATTTGGTCATTAATTGCGACAATTAATGACTAAATCAAAGAAAAGTTAATGACCAAATTTATAACTAAACATACTACTACATGGTAAAATTGAGAAAATTAATTAATGACTAAGGTAAAAATGACTAAAAATTGGTCGTGTTATAAGATACTGTAAATTAGTTACTATTGGTCACCGACTTAAAAATGGTCATTTATATGCAAATTTTAGTTGTTTTATATTAATTAATTGGTCATTTCATACTAGTGTGGGACTTTTACCATTTTCATAACAAATATTTTGTATATAATGAGGTCATGTGTGCATTCAAAAAATAGTTGGAGTAGATAGACATTGTCTTGCTAGCAAATGTTTTCATGAGATCCATTGTTTTAAAAATCATTTGCATTTCTTACACACACACATGCACAAAGCTATAAGGATCAACAAGGCCCTTCTAAATGGAAGGACAATGAGCTCACCCTTTGTCACTTATTCCCGATGTCATAGAGAGGACTATTCCCCTACCATTGCTTAAAAAATATATACTTTCTTTACATACTTTTGCTTGTTCTATACTTTTCATTAATTTCTTAAAAAAAATTGTGATGCTTACTAACAAACTAATCACATTATCTCTCACATTCTATTATTAATATCTTTCGTTTCCATTAATTGAGAGGTTTTTTCTCATCCTAGCTACCTAACTCTCCAAACCATAATCCTAACTTCAAGACCTATAACTCTCCTCCTTAGCCACAAGCTCACCCTATTGAAAATTATAGTCATACATCATATCATGGTAAAAAAAAAAACGTTGATCTCACTTAGTTCCTTTTCAACCAATGTAGATTCTGGACACTCAACAATATGTAGTAAACTAAGGTAAAGGTATCTTTATATGATCCACGAGCATTAGAATACTTGTATCTTTTCATTCCCTCTTCCTTTAGCATGATTACTTCTTGTAGGATCTTGAAGATAGGCTTCATGGCACATGAACTAGGTGAATAAAAATATTGTACAACTTCCATGATCAATAATGTACTATCACAAACCAATGTCTCATTGATGCCCTAGTAACTCTTTATTTCTCTAAGCTCAAATGGGTGGTTGGGAAGTTAGTATGGGAAACCCATGACCAATTGTATTTGTTTAAAAAGATCCCTTGGTTAACACTACTTTATTAGGAAGAAGCACAACAATGGAATTTTTATAGTGTTTAATGAATAAATTTCTTGATGAAAGTGTAATTCAACCTCATGGAATCTCATAGTAACCTTCCAAGGCTTATGATGGAAAACAAAAATATAAAAGAAATATATTTTAATTACTTCAATTGGATTCCACATGATTGTGAAGCCCTTTGAGTAGCCCTTCACACTAATCTTTATTGTTCCACAATCCTTTTAGAATCCCTTTACTAGAAAAATCATGGTGTCTCTATTGCACATGGTTTCTTAAATCATCATAATAATATTTTTTTCCTTTGTTAATTGTTTAATACAGTGTTTCTTGTATTATTATAATAGTAAGTTTGGTTTATGTTAAGGGTAATACTCTGTTTCTTGAATCATTATAATAGTAGGCTTGGTTTATGTTAAGGGTTGATAGTTTTAACTTATTGAATATTTGGGTAGATAGCTTGGTTTGTTGAGTGGATCAAGGATATCATTTTCCTTTTCATGGGATGGGTTACATATCATTATTTTTAACTCTATATAATGTTTTAGCTAAATATATGCATTATTTCATTCGTGATGTTTTCCTTTTAGATGTTGTTGCTCTATTCGTTTCCTTGTTATGGATAAAGAAGGGCCAACGATTATATTGATATTTCCATAAAATTATATCCATTATTGGTGAGTAGGAATGGTATACCTATTTCAATATGTTTGCGTAATATAACACACATGATTTCTCATGAAGGAATTCAGAAGTGCTCTATTTTTGTTTTCTAATTAAATTCTCGATTCACCACAGGTCAGCCAAGTGGGGAATAAAAGGAGATGGGACTAAAGTTAATGGCAGCAAAGAGCTTTTATTTTAAACCTCAAAATTCTTTGCACATAACACTTCATTTTCACAACCATGACCAATAAAACTACACTATAAGTTTGATTTATTGTAAGAAGTATTAATATTACAAGGTATTTGGATTTTCCCTCACTAGAAATGAGTGTTCAATGGTAGTGAGTTTGTGACTTTATATTTGGTTTAGTGGTTGTGTTGTCCTACTAAAGCCGGTTAAGTAGCTAGCTATGTAAACACAAATTATATGGGATGTATGAGGGAAAAAAACCTCCTTGTCTTCTTGCGTTAAGGTTGGCTCTAGAATTGTCTACGAGGGACTTGTATAGGTAGCATGAAGGTGGGTTACAAATATATCTCTCTGGCTTCATTTTTAAGAGTCCTAGTTTTGCTTTTCTTTATGATCATTTCTATGGTAGGTAGTTTATACTACAAGTTCTTCGTGTGATATATATAAGTGGTAAATCAAGGGTGGCTCCTTGCTCAAGGTCAGATTTAATTTTCTATTTCCATTGGAGTAGGTTTAATCTCCTTCATTTTTTGTGTTGTTATCCTTTTTTGTTTAATCTCCTTATGTTTTGTGTCATTTACTTTGATTTAGGGAGTTTTGTCTCTTGGCTGGATACAAGTCCACTCCTATAATATTCTTCTTACTCTCTTTCAATATTTTATCTTAGTTTCCTTTGAGCATAGGACTTGTAAGGCCCCCACAAGTTTAAGGGAAAAATTGGTAGTTGCCCACTATAGCATGTTTGTGTTAGGAACACTGCTCTAGCGATTAGAATATATATATAGGGTGTTAAGACATGAGTTAGAATCAGTAGAAGGTTAATTTTGTATGTATATGTAGGAGAATAGGTTGGGAGATAGGTCCCTGACATAGAGAATAAGGGAACTCATCAAAGAGGATACATGAAAAATATAGATATGTATTGGCAGCTTAAAACTATAATGGGAACTGATGTGATAGAGCATTCTGAAGTTGAACAAGAGTCTCTTACAAGTGTTGATGAGGTGGAGGCTCAATTAACAAAGGTGGATAACAACTTATCATTTATAACAAATTTGAAATTTACAGGAGAGATGGACATAGAATGCAAGTGGATTCAATTAATTTGGAATTTACAGGAGACAGGGCCATAGAATGCAAGTGGATTCATTTACTATTTAAATGTCAATTATAGTATCTTTTGAATTGCCTTGTATTCATACTTTTCTTGGAAATCCAGATTAAAAAGGCTCTCAACCCTTCATAGTGGGTGGTAACTAATATGGGAGTGTCAGGGTGGCTTATGATTGATTTGTCTTTTAGTCATACTTTTCTTGGAAATCTAGATCAAAAAGGCTTTCGGCCCTTCATAGTAGGTAGTAACTATTATGGGAGTGCTAAGTTGGCTTAAAACCCCATTTTATATTCGTCATGAATTGAGAGTGTAGAGTGTGATATAAGAAGATCTGGAACTGACCCCTATTGCAAAAACTTAAGTGCTTTGATTGGCTCATCCTTGAAAATCTCATTCTCACCTGGGATAACTTCTTGCGCACAGGCTTCATTAGCACCAAGATATGTTGTTCATGTCTAAATGGGGTTGAGTCAATTGAGCACCTTTGCCTCTAGTTCTCGCTTTATGGACATATTTTTATCTTACTTCCATTTGTTGGATTCTAGAACTTCTATTTAGTTTGCTTCCTCCATGCAATGGTGGGATCAAAAATGGGCCTTTATAAATCTCTTCCTATCTTTATTGCATGGGGAATTAAAAATGTAAGAAACAAACCATTTTTTTAGGACTTATCCATTGATTCTCTTTATATGCTTACATTGATAATTGAGTTCTTCAAAGCCTATCTGATATGCCTTAAGCACCAACCCTTCTATCCTTTTTGTTTTCCTCCAAGTCACAACTCCTATTATGTTGACTCTTTCAATGGTGCTTCCAATGACTACCACTAGTGGAGGTTCTTTCATTCTTTTACAAGGGCATCTTCCTTCCATACTTGTGAAAATTTTGTTGTTGGTGTTATAGACATTTTTGTGCCTTACAGCTATAAGCCTGAAATGTCCATAATCTAAGGGATCCAAAGTCCCTAAAAATGTTGTTCCTACCCCTAGAGGAACAAGGCTAACAAACCACAGCAGTTCACAGAAGTTCTCCACCAGAAACTGCTCAAAAACAAGTCAATTCAGGATTAATTCAGAGGCTCCACTAGTTGTCTGCGCTGAAATGCAGAGATTACACTGGCTAGGTGCACTGCAACGCAAGTAGAAGCACTACCAGGGTGCGTTGAGCGAGAAGTGACAAATGGCAAGTTCATTCAACAAGGTGGAAAGACCCTGGAAGCTTCCAGAATCTTCTCCAATGACACTTGCCTCAATGAATTTGACTAGTGATGAGTAAGAGGCTCTTAGTCTCCAAGTGGAAGCAAGAACTGATAGAGGGAGAGGACACTAGTCAGATCTCAAGCTGACTCATCCTCTCTCCAAACATCTATATATGGATCTCTCCTCCATGAGATCCAGGAGGCTGGAATTTTGTTATTACAAAGAATTGTTGTTGGTTTGAGATTGGAACCAT
Organism: Pinus tabuliformis; assembly: GCA_031772625.1. Lineage (NCBI taxonomy): Eukaryota > Viridiplantae > Streptophyta > Pinopsida > Pinales > Pinaceae > Pinus > Pinus tabuliformis. The sequence continues at coordinate 678,387,219 of CM062816.1, read as the reverse complement.
TGGGTGCTTAATGCTTTGAAGGGAGGTGAAGATAGGAATTTCATTTGCTGGGAAGGAGATGCTGGATTGGAGCCCTCTTGGTTGTATCTCCTCCTAAACCTTGTTATTCATCAATAAAGCTATCTTGGTTTCTCCTATATACTGATGTATCTTTGATGTATGATTGCATTAGTATGTTTAGTTTATTTCTAATCCTGAACTAGTTATGAATATGAATCTATGTATTTGTGTAGTGTTCTCTTCTTGTGATCTTGCAGGGACCTGTTGAAGCTGGTCGAGCGAGAAGGAAAGTAGCTGGGAACTCTCAAAGAGAAGAGAAACCGGATCGAGGGACAAACGGAAGACACCGGTTAGTCCATCCATCTCTCTTCATTCTTAATTCATAAAGGAAGAATACTAGAATAGTTGTTTCTGTTTGTTGCTAAGGCACTGTCACACCTTAGGTGGATAGGATCGTCCTGCATAGGCATTTTTCCCCACAACAAATTGGCGACTCCACTGGGGAGATCTGTTTAGTCATTTTATTTGTGTCTCTATCATTGTTTGTTTCATAGACTCAACAGCAACAATCGAACTGCATCTGCTATTCTCAGATGCAAAGTAGACAGTTGCTACTTTGATCCAATCACTGGATTTGTCTATGATCTGAACAATGGACTCACAAATGATTTGGTGATCCTTTGTGATAGATCTTAGTCCTCCCTCAAAGCATCCCTTTGATTGTACCTTGCTTGTTGCTTTTATTTGGCCTGAAACCATAGATTAATCAGCAAACTGTGACCCAGAACCCAGTGAGGAACTCTCGTTTCTCCTTCAGCGCAGACTCTGTGAAGAGGTTCTGCATTTCAACGCAGGTCCCGTGAAGGCTACCTGCGCTGAATGTCAAAACCTTTGTGTTGAGGGTGCGTTGATCCAGTTAGGCCTTGTGCAGCTGGGGTTCTCTTCTCTGTTTTGCCTTGTTTTGATCTCTGATTTTTGCAGCCTGTAACCAACATAGGTACCTGTCTAATAACTCCTTTTCTCTGCTTAAATTCTGCCTCCTTTTGTACAAAAAGACTGTGAGTGTTTTTATGTGTTTGTGGCATCATTTACAGTTTTCCTTTGCAAGAGTGAAACAATCATCCTGTAGCCCTTGATTCATATCTGTTGATTTTGATCTTAGGAGAGAGTTCATTGGCTGTTTACAGTTGATTATACATTTACTTTTGCTTTTGGTTTGAGTTTGTCTCTTTTAAGTGTCGAAACAAGTGTTCATTTCGAAAGTCGTAAAGTGTTGTATTCCTTCTACCCTTTCTGATTTCGAAAAAGTAAACTTGTTTGTATTTGTCATTTAAAAGCAAATTCAAAGTTGTACAAAAAGCTTTCTTTTTAGACATCAATATTAAGAAAGCGGAAAACAAACACCTGCATTGTGCATTTGCATCTTGATAGTTTGCATGCTTGATTTAGGAAAAGTGCATTAGAGTGTGCTGATTGCTCTTTGAGAAAAGATGGTGTCTTTCTTTTCCCTTTGTAGCTAGGATTTTCATGGTTGAAAAGATATAAAAGCTTGCTTATCATCTTTAGACTGCATTTAGGAATTGTATCATACATCTCGTGGTGATCCAAAAAGGCAAACTTCTAAAAAGATCAACCTAAAATAAATTGAATGAACTTAACAACGCTTTGTAACTTAACGCACAACATAGAGGTTTAGGCTAAAGACGTGTTCCGGCGTCGTAAAGCCTGGTGACTGTCGATCTCGCTGATGGTGGGTGATTCCTCCTGAGGGACGATAGCGCCAGTACGGATTGTGCTCCCACGTACCGTCGAATATATATTGGGAGACCCCTATAGGCATAAAACCTTTATCCTTAGGAAGCCATGTCGGTCGCCCTACTGATCGCAATGCACTGAACACAACATTCAAGAAGATTGACCGCCCGTACCTTAAAAAGTATTCTGCGGTTTTGCGAAAAGTTTGGCACACCCTCTACCTAGAACTCCAGAGCAGTTCCTTTTGGCCTTTTTCAGACTCTATAACGGAAAAAGTCCATCCGAGCATTTGTCACTTCGGGCTTGTTAAAACATCGAAGGAGACTAGAGTCATCTTCAGCTTTTTCTCGACTCTTTAAAATTGAAAAAGCAAGTTGTGTCTAAAGCGTCGTTAAAATTTATTTTAAACGGAACAATCACCCCTTCTTCCTGCGTTGATCTTTAGGTTGAGAAAATGGAGCACACCAACCAAGGAATTCCCCTTGGTGGAAATCCTAGTCCCTTCTCCTCTTGGGGAGATGTTGGTGCGCCCCATATGGCCACATTGTCGCTTCCAGGACTGACAATTGGCTTGCCGGTCTGGCTCTTTTCAACCAATGTCGTTAAGAACACCACTATTCCTGAACAGTCGAATCAACAGTTAGACCAGACCAGAGTTACCCACCAGCCTTCTACTTCATCTAATTCTTCCTCTCCTCCTTCCTCTTCGCTTGACGGAACTGGTAAAACAAAAAACCAAGTTCCTAAGGAGAAGAAGGAAAAGAAGAAGAAAGAGAAGAAGAAGAAGGAGCCAAAAGCGACTGGGGGCAAACAAGTGTCGTCTGACAAAAATCCACACACAGCACTGACTAGGCCTAAATCGCCATGTGTCATATGCAAGGGAGACCACTTCCACAGAGATTGTCCCTGCATCCCTCGGATACTAAGGGACTGGTCTCCCCGTTTGCACAATTCGGTGGCGTCAACCTCTGATAGCCATGTTGACAGCACACCGTCAACTAGTGAGAGTGAAGCCACACGACAGAGAGGGAAAGCTAGATTTCCCTGCAAACTGTGTGAAGGCGACCATGCCATCCACCGTTGTCCCTTCTTAGACGAGGCTAAAAGAGTTTTGGAAGATCGCCCGGTTTTACCAGCGCGACTTCCTCCTGGATATCAAAAACTCCTGCCAAGTCCTTCACCAGTTGAGAACCCGGCTGGCCCGCTCAGGTGGTCAGCCGAAGCACCTATCCTTGAGGATGAGCCGTCTGAATCCATACCTGACGAAAGTCAAAAGGTCGAGGCGGCAGTTGACCCGGTCTTGCCTTCAGAGGTTCTATCTTCGAATGATACCATCACAGAAGAGAATAAAGACGACACCGTCCAAATTCTCTTCATCAACACAGACTCCAACGAACAAGGGGGCAATTTGCCCATTCCTTTATCGCAGGAAGGAACTTCGTCAGAGTCATACCCGGCCGTCTATTCGGTCCCACCACCAAGCAACCTAGTTGTGTCTTTCGACTGGAACCAACTGGGCAGACCCCGGTTACCAGCCAGCATACCATTCAGAATTATCGTTCAAATATACAGAATGGTAATGGCTGGCACCATCATTGACGAAGGGGCATCTGTGAGTATTCTTTCCTCTATTGCTTGGAAAGCGCTTGGTTCGCCAACGATGTTGCCTGAAATGAGAAATCTATCAGGCTTTGATAAAGGAACCAGTAGACCTTTAGGGATCCTCCCAATGTGCCTATCACATTGAAAGGGAAGACCATTCAAATGAACGTGATGGTCGTTCAAGGACCCTTGGATTATAACCTACTCCTTGGACGAGACTATATATATTGCATGGGAGCCATCGTCTCTTCACTCTTTAGAGTAATGTGTTTTCCGCACGAAGGAAGAGTGGTCAAGCTCGTGGACCAACTTTCAATTCCCGAATCACGCATCGCAAATAGTCATGTACCATCCCTAAATGGTCTCTTCACGCAAGAAGTGTCTCAACCCACGGTCCATCCTCCCGATGAGCGCGAGTGATTCGGAAGGATATGACTGGAACCTAGGGGGCATGCGTCCTGGTCTGCTTCGGCGGGAAAACTTTGGGTATAGGGTAGGTTTCCGCGGGAGAATATGACTAGTCCGTACCCCGTCCGGCATGGAAGAAGGGTTGTTCTAGAATAAGATTCTTTTGTCAAAGTTATGTGAGTTGACAGAGGGAGTCTCTCACCTTTGTCTATTTCGGTAGACATCGCTGAAGAAGTGTCTTGTTTGCTGTGCAAATGAAACAATCTTTGGGTAACCTGAAAGAGGTAGGCCTTTCCTGGTAGAACAAATGTTTTATCCGCAAATTGAGGGGTAACCTTGAAATCGTACTTTATACCTGGGGGCATGCAAACCTTTTGGAGTGCAAGCAAGGGGCGGCTATTTATTTTTTAAATTTTTAGGACCTCTAACCCTTTAAACTCGTAGGATTAGTCGTTTCCAAACTTGCATAAAGAAAGGATTCCGGGGCAAAGCTTTACGAGGTGCAAGCCCCATAAAAAATGGCATCTTAAGTGAGACTTTCTTATCATATGACTGGATATTCGAGCAGTTTTAGCACACAGTTCATGCTCGTTAAAAAATAAACGCAAGATCCGAGCAGTTTTAACACATAGTTCATGCTCGTTAAAAAATAAACATAAGATTGAGCAGTGTTTTTCCGCGTTTAAGCTCGTTAAAAAATGAACTATATTCCGGTAAATAACCACTGTGAATGTAACATTATCAGCCATTAAAGCCTTGGTCGTGTTTGCACCGTCACCTCCACTTTTCCATTGGCCGATCGTTCACCTCCATATGATTGTTTACCCATTTTGAGGAACAGCTGCGAAGAGTGATTTCACTAGCCATCCTTGTGACACTGTCGTGCTTGGAAAATTCCAACCCTTACCTGGAATCAGCTGCTAACCCGTTTTATCACTCGTTCCTCAAAAGACGAGTCTTCTTTAAGCTCTTTTCATCTGACTCGTAAAATATGAAAAGATTGTCGAGTTTTGGCCTTCCAGCTCGTTAAAGCGACCGGAAGTGCTATCCCTCCTCTAGATTTTAATCTTTTTGGACCTGAGGGATTATTGCACAAAAAGATCGAGCGCTTGTTTTGTTCGGCTCGTTAAAACTATCGAAAACTCATTCCTTCTGTATTGTTTTATACTTTTTCGGACTTAAGGGATTAGATGACGAAAAAGGACTTTCGGAGTTGACTTTACGTACCTTTTCAGACTCTCTAAAAATGAAAAGGACCAAGTTATCTTTGTCGTTAGACTCGTTAAAATCATTAAATAGCGACAAACTTGCCTTTAGACGAGAACGAGTTTCACTATCGCTAGGCTCGTTAAAACATAGCGATGGGCTTGCCCGAAGGGCAAGTTATAGAACAAGCATATGTTATCCTCCTCAAGCTTGACAAAAATAAAGAGGTACTGGTCAGCAATGACTGGGGAAAATTGGGAGAAACTCAAGAAAACGTTGATGGTAGCAAGTCGCTCTTGAACATGACACTTTTCCTCTGTACCACAATCGGGTTGGGTTGTTTCATTCACCGGTCACATCACCATGGTCTCACCATACCATCCATATTTGGGGTAATGCTACCGATCCATCGCATAAGTGTCGCCATATGTTCAAGAGAAGTCGTTCAGAGAAGTCAACCGTGTCCCATCCACTGTCGTACATTATCCTTCATCCTTTCATGACCACCACCCTGAATCATATATCATCAGATCGTTTTCCCCTCCATCAAAATCATTAGCTCCGTTCCGTGTCATTGATGTGGGATTCATTAAGGCCCTCCTTTGACGGATCGCTTCTTGTCGACATCAGCTCATTATCCAAGAAGTTGATCTAGGAACACCCCCTTCAGTACTTTGAAGCTTGCATGCCTCAATGGTAAGTTTCTCACTTCCGGCGACAGGTATACATCAATGACCTTCGACCGAAAGATTTTGCGTGGTGTTCGACGCCAAGTCCTTTATTCACACCACGTGAATTGTACTGTAGTACCTTGAGGATCATTATCATTATCGGTGATTCCTCTCGCGCTTGTTAACGGTTTACCTCATTGACCGGTAATCAAGCGATGTCTTTCCATGTTCGACTTCAGAACATTTCTCACATGGATCGACTTGTACTTAGAGTGAAGATCGAACGAGTTTGAAGACCCCGGATCTAGTTTCATCCATCCGGGCTGCGATATATATTCAGGAAAGATAAAGACATTGACATGTACATCATTGCAGCAGATAATCATCCTACCCAAAGGATGATAATTTCATCAAAATTATCAGTCTACCATCAGACGATTGTCTGTTCTATGTACAGAAAAATGAATTTATAAAGCTGAGCATGGGAATGCCCGCCTCAGCTAAATCATGAAAGCAGTATGAAAAATAATGTATTGTATTGTATCTTATTACAGGTCTCCTCCCAGCATTGGATGAACTTCGGATCCTCCTAATAAAGCATTTCACCCGATAAACAGCCTCATACTTTAGGGGGCAACTGTTATAGACATTTTTGTGCCTTACAGCTATAAGCATGAAATGTCCATAATCTAAGGGATCCAAAGTCCCTAAACATGTTGTTCCTACCCCTAGAGGAACAAGGCTAACAAACCACAGCAATTCACAGAAGTTCTCCACCAGAAACTGCTCAAAAACAAGTCAATTCAGGATCAATTCAGAGGCTCCACTAGTTTTCTGGGCTAAAATGCAGAGATTACACTCGCTAGGTGCACTGCAACGCAGGTAGAAGCACTACCAGGGTGCGCTGAGCGGGAAGTGACAAATGGCAAGTTCATTCAACAAGGTGGAAAGACCCTGGAAGCTTCCAGAATCTTCTCCAATGACACTTGCCTCAATGAATTCGACTAGTGATGAGTAAGAGGCTCTTAGTCTCCAAGTGGAAGCAAGAACTGACATAGGGAGAGAACACTAGTCAGATCTCAAGCTGACTCATCCTCTCTCCAAACATCTATATATGGATCTCTCTTCCATGAGATCCAAGAGGCTGGAATTTTGTTATTGCAAAGAATCGTTGTTGGTTTGAGATTGGAATCATTGGGTGCTTAATGCTTTGAAGGGAGGTGAAGATAGGAATTTCATTTGCTGGGAAGGAGATGCTGGATTGGAGCCCTCTTGGTTGTATCTCCTCCTGAACCTTGTTATTCATCAATAAAGCTATCTTGGTTTCTCCTATATAGTGATGTATCTTTGATGTATGATTGCATTAGTATGTTTAGTTTATTTCTAATCCTGAACTAGTTATGAATATGAATCTAGGGAAGAGAAACCGGATCGAGGGACAAACGGAAGACACCGGTTAGTCCATCCATCTCTCTTCATTCTTAATTCATAAAGGAAGAATACTAGAATAGTTGTTTCTGTTTGTTGCTAAGGCACTGTCACACCTTAGGTGGATAGGATCGTCCTGCATAGGCATTTTTCCCCACAACAACTGGCACTAACTTTAAAACATATCTATGCAATGTTAAGCTCTCCTTTATTTCTAAAAGTGTTCCTTTATTTCTAAATGTGTTATTGACTAGATCACTAGAATTAACCTGCACTATCTTAGCTTTAGCCATTGAGTGAACAAAATCTTTGTCCTCAAAAATAATTTTAATTTTCTTTCTTTTCATCGTATCCACATAGTGTGGAAGAGAGAGGCTGATTCCTTCGAAATTAAGCTTAATTATTTTTTGAAGAAAGACAGAGCTACCAATTTATAAATTCTGAGCGCATTTCCATGGCCACAGGTCTTTTCCCATCACTTGAATAGCCTCAAAGAGATAGCATCATCGAATGCTCTGACAAAAGGAATGGCTGGCAGAGATGGAGGTAAACACCCCACTTCCACTCCAAACGAAATTTTGTTGATGTTGTCAAACGTGAACTGAAAGAGTAGATCGGTGGCGCTTCCCTTGGGTAGCGTGTTGTCCAAAATAAGGATGAGATTTTGGCGCAAGGAGTCTTGTACCAACTTCAAGACATAAGTGAGACTAGATACAGAGTAAACCTCTAAGACAGACGCATTTCTTTGATGAATCCATTGTTCTCCATCCATTGACGTCAAACAATCCATCACCGAAAACATCTACAAAGGCACTCCTAAAGTGGAGGCCCTTTGGAAACCTAGCTGTGAGAATTTACTCCACATTCACTGGATTGCTGGTGAGGACAGTGGTTTCCGGAAGGCCTTTGGCAATAAAAGTTCGCCGCATCCGATCAAGATTTCTGAAATAGAATCACACAGATGGTTGAAATGTATAAACAATGGGGGGGAGAATGTCGACCATCAAGATAACGAAGATGGCCTCCGGAAGAATCATTGGGAATGCAAGCGGCCAATGAATGCCATGCATACTTAAACATCACGCCTTCCTCTTAAGACAATGGAATGGTGCATTTATTGCAAATTTATATTTACACCAATCATAGAACTATGGATTCATTGCCATGTTGAAGGCATAAATAAAGGGAACATGGTAAAGGTTACATCCACGAAACGTGGAGAACAATCTTTCAATGGGAGATACCAAATTCTGTTGAATCCGGAAAAAAATGGAAATTTAAGAATTCGATAGGTATATCGAATAATTTGGTCAGAATTTGGTTTGGTGCATGGTAGATAATCCCACGGTAATGTCAGTGAACGGGAGGGTGACATGGTTGTTGTGCGCTACAATTTGCAGTCTTAAGGCGAGCTTATTTACTTGGGAGTAATGCCTTGAGTTCTTAACATTTTGATTTAAATGATGTAACCAAGGTATGCCTAGTTATGCCTTGAGTTCTTAAGGCAAGCCTATTTACTTGGGAGTTATGCTTTGAGTTCTTAGCATTTTGATTCAAAGTACATCTTATAACCATAACACATGATTACACAATTTTATTGATGATAATAAAGAACACAATTTAAGTAGATATTAATTTATAAATTTATAACATATCATTCTAACCATAAACATATTAACGAGTTTCACGGTTTAGGTAATCATTTATGTTTATAACACACAAGATATTACATTATTCACAACTTAATAAGATTCGTCACGGTCCATAAGAAAATACATGTAAGTAATGTACATTTATTGATGTGTTTAAAGGCTAATGACAACTAAAGGAGAGACTTCGACTCTGCACCCAACCTTAGGCCAACCACACTACACCTATAATTCACACATTTTGGTGATAATTCATTCAGGATGTTGTATGCATAACCACAACACAAACTTACTACTTTAAGCACAACGATGAAAAACAAATCTTGGCCAGATGATCTTAAAAATCTTCCATACCTTTAAAAACAATTACTAATTGATAAACTTTATAATACATTTTAAACTCTTTATTTTAATGATCTTCCCAATCTTCCATATCTTTAAAAACAATTACTAATTGATAAACTTTATAATACATTTTAAACTCTTACACATATATTTTTTAATTAAATTAAAAAACTATTTTAATGAATAAAAAAATATTAAAAATGAAATTAATTATAATATTTTAAAAAATAAAATTAATTATAATACTTAGAACTTTCCGCACAAAATAAAAATGCCATAAATTTATGGAGATATGTTTTTCAAATAAATCTAAATCAACCTCCCTCTAAAATATTGGGCTTTAAAATTATAATAGTCAAATGGACTAGTGAAAACAAGAGAATTAAAGAACAAATATTTCATACAATGCCATAAATTTATGGAGATATGTTTTTCAAATAAATCTAAATCAACCTCCCTCTAAAATATTGGGCTTTAAAATTATAATAGTCAAATGGACTAGTGAAAACAAGAGAATTAAAGAACAAATATTTCATACGGTAGTAACTTGCGTTGTAGTTTTGATTCAACATATCCTAAATAAATAAATAATTTTTTTTTCAAAAATATTATTTATAATTGCTGTTAACATAAAAATAATTATATATATTTAATTAGTTTTAATTAAAAACATTATAATTATTAGTATTCTCATTCCGCTTATTTTTTTGGTCAATATTACATTTCAGTGTCTAGTATAAATAAAATATTTTATTATAATTATTAATATTCTCATTCGTCTTATTTTCAATTTTTTTTTTTTTTGGTCAATATTACATTTCAGTGTCTAGTATAAATAAAATACTTTAAAAATATTTCAAATTTGCTCTTGAAATTATAAATTAAATATTTTTATATAAATTAAATAATATAATTTTATATTATCTTTATAAACATAAAATAATTAAAAAATATCACATTTCTCTTCAAAATATTTCTATAAACTCTTCTAATATCTATCTATATTAACTAATCTATTTCGATATAAAATATAGAATACACATTTCAAATATGAATCATATAATACACATTTCGGTATGAAGCAGATAATACACAAGCGGAGAAAAAGTACACCTATCTATATAAATATCACTAAAATTGCACTAGATCTATTCGTGATTAAGCAAGTTCTATACTGCTATATATAAAATCGCAACAAAGGCACAGATATGCAGACTGTAATAATAATATAAAGTTTGAAACGTCGATAATCCAAAATGAGATGTTTTTAGATCCGGGGGAGTGACTTCAAGGAATGTTGACGCCTAATAATTTTCCATGCATTATAATTACCATGCGGAGTGCGCCTACCCGGAGTGGAACGGAAGAAAGAAGACCTCAGGTCCACAAGGTGAACGTATATTGAAGGTGCGTGGGCACCGGATAAAACGAGAAGCTTCCTTATCGACACATAAATAAATTTCAGACATTGTATTAGTATGTCCTTTCCAAATCCCTGAACATCTCTACCAAGTACACTTCTGAAACGGTCCGCTGGGTATGGGACTTCCTTGTTTGGATGAATGCGGTGCTCACTCAACACAAGCAGAAGATTAACCTGTTCTGCGAGCGCGACAGTTTTGCTGAAATAATCGCGTTGGCTATCAAGATTCGAGAAAGCTCCATGATACTGCCACTCGTGTTCCCTGAAATAGCCGCCTGTGGTGTGTATATCCTGTAATTTGATGATAAATAAAGGATGGAAACAATTCATATTAAAATCACTAGCAATCGCTCTATAGATTCTATCAAGACTCGCAAATCTCAATGTGAATACATAAAAAGTACAAGTCTCAAACACTTTGAGTTCTTCTCAATCACAGCAGACAATTTATAATTTACAAACCACAGAGGCAATTTACAAACTACTATGGCAAAAATGTGGTTAAAGAAGCGGGCAACACCTCAATGCTCATTTATTATGTTCACAGTAAACATAATAAGGGGTTCATAGTCTGTAGAAATAAAATATGAAGCGTGGACAGTTATTTTTTCGATTCAATTTGTATAGGTCGACATAATAAACCTTCAAACTCAATCTAGAAGCAAAAATATAAAACATTCTTCGCAAGCTAAACTCAACAGTTGGGACCTTATTACTCTAGTTCCAACTTGTTACGTTATGGGCAGGTCACATATATGCATCTGAACCTGTTGAGAATTCTCTACCTGATCAGAGTTCTGAAGGAAGTGGCCCTCTATTGCCTGAGTCCTTGGGTTTTGAAAATTTACATGTGACAGTTTCAAGAGGACACATGCCAACTGCTCCCCCTGAGCCAGAATGGGAGGAAGATGATGTATATTTGAAACATCGAAAGGAAGCATTGGGGATGGTCACGTATATTTTGCCAGCCTATTTCCATGAAGTCCATTGAATTTTTTTAAGGTGATCATTACTGACAATTGGGAAGGCATGAACATATATTATCATCGCTTGTTTTCAAGTAGGGCTGCAAATCGACATTCAAAGGACGCTGAAAGAGCTTATTTGCGAGGCGATCACAGCACTGCTAGGAATATTTCTCTAAAATCAAAAGAGAAACATTTGGCTGCAGATAAACTAAATGCTAAGGCAGCTGCAGAAATTCTTCAAATTAGAAATGAAAAACATAAGGACATTTGGAAGTTAGATCTCCATGGGCTTCATGTGGCAGAAGTGGTGCAGGCCTTGGAATTGCGATTGGAATTGGGCGCACCCGTTGTTTACTACTAAGGGAAAAAGAGGTGGTCACCCTTGGTCAGTGATGGTCGTTGGAATTCCATACCCACTATATAGGAGCAGCTGAGAGGTGAGGAGGACAGGACAAGACATATCGTAGAAGGAAAAAAGTTCCAATCTTCTTCTCATCTTGTACTGTCCTCCTTGCGAGTCGCTTTCATTCCACGCGAACATTTTATACATGACAGAGTCAGTCCGTATTAGACCATCAATTCAATTCGTGTTTCAAGTCCCTCTGTTGATTTTGGGAGGTAAGATTCTCTGATCCCATTCTCATATTTCATATAAGTTTTATTAGTGGGACACTTGTTTTCAGGAGCTTTTCCATTTTATTTTCAGTGGGTCGTATCTGAATCTGGGATCCAGTGGACCCATTTACAATCCTATTTTTTACTATGCATTATCCTCTGTGTTTCTGAACACAATTTTGCCAATTGGGGTAGGTAGAGAAGACGGCTAATACGTCCATAAGGAATGTGAGTGCAAGTTGTGGGGGGCATCAAACTGTTTTGGGTGTCTGTGAGTGTGCAGATTTGCGTAAATGTGGAAGACTAAAGCGTTGTTGCAGTATAGCTTTTTGGGCTTCCTGCATTGATAATCTAGCGACCCAGTTTTTATTTTTTCTGGAATCTATAGTTCAATTTGATTTCTTGGTCACCTGGATCATTGATATGGAAGAAGCCAATGGTAAGCAAGCATTCTTGTTCTTGCCTTTTTATTTAGCTGAAAGTTAATTTTAAAATCAATTAATTATTAAAAAAATATTTATGTACAAGTTGGTTATACAAGCAATTGCATTACTTATTTCAAGAAGATTTCCCAAAATACTTTGAAAAATAGAATATATGAATTTAAAATGAGTTTCAAAATTTTAATAATATTAATTTCTATAATTAAATAAATGATTTTTATTAAAAATAATAACAGTAATGTTTAGGAAAAGCATCTTACAATTAGTTAATGTTTTAGTTGTAGTGTCAACCAGCAATGTAAGTGATTTGTTTTAATATTTGCAAATTCAGCTGACGAAGAGCTAAATTGGGCTGAACCCGCCTGTGCATGTTGCAGTGTCGATGTGTCCTTCATCAACGCTGCTGAGCGCTTCACAACTTCAAGCTCAACGACTCAGATGGACCTTATGTAAACAAGTAAGAAATGAATTAATGAAGATTCCATTTTCCTTCTTTTGATGCAAAAAACGTCTAGGCGGGAAAAAGTAAAAGAGGGTGATTTCAAATGGTGGGCCTTACGAGGAGTTTTGGAGCACTGTGCAAGCTGCTTTTTTAAGCAGAATTATTGAGCCAATTTGGATGTCCCCAGAGACAACTTGTGGGCCATATGCGGATGGTAGCAAAGTCTTATGTTGATGTGTTCCATCAAATAGAGTAATGTGGAAGTGCGAGGATGTTGTTTTCAATGAGGTAACGGAACCAACATCGATTATCTGAAGTAGTGGTTGAATCTCGGTGCAACCATTCAGAAATAGAGGAATGGCATTCGTTGTCAAGGTTGTCTCCATAATAGAACAAGAGGTTTCTTTTTCCCATGATAGGAGTACCTGCAATTCATCAATTTCACCACAATACAAAATTCGCGTCAAAGAAGATGTGACATGAATGCGGAATCTAATCTAACAAGGCTAACTGTTGATGGTGAAACAATAATAAGGGCACAACCTACACGGGGAGGAGAATAACCTCTCATATTAACCACCCAAGGTAGTCCACGTTAACAAAATGCTTTTTATTTGATTCAGGGACAAGCTACATATTGTTCAAATTCGGAAGCACCTCGAGCGGCTCAAATATGCTTATAGTCTTACAGTACCGTCAAAACATCAATGAAATAGGAACATTTCCCAGCCAATCCTAATATTGATCCTACACATTAAGAGATGTGGTTCAATCGAGGCATTTGCCATGTATTTCGCTCACTTAATTTACCCTTTGCAGACCCTTCTAAAAGGCTGACTGGACTCCTTATGGATTTGTAATAATTTATGATATATTAACTATTCTGTGAACAAGGCACAATTTTTTTTCTTTAATATGCTATATTCGGGTGTACTCACTGTGCTTGTGCATTTCTGCACATTTTAGGGATGTTGAATAGCAGCCATTGCATATAGCGAACACGCTATTCAAACACCATGTATAGCTATTGAATCTGAAAGTTCACACATTCCTTCAATCCAGGCATATAGAAGAACTATCTGGGGCCAAGCTGATGTTTGTAATAAGAGCTATCTGGGTCCTCCCTCTTGTCAGAAACAGGACCCTGAAAACAGCGGCCAGACCATAACAACAATCAGATTCCATCAGTCACACAACAGTGGCCAGATTGCAGACTATCATGGGCAGTTTCTATTTATTTGCAGCCTGACCAACCCATCTAAATGCAGCAATCTGGAAAAGAGGAGTAATTCAATTCCCATTTTCTTTTTGTACAAAGTTAAAAAGAGGCAAATGGAGTATGATGTGAAAGGGGAAAGAATGTGGGCAGTTTCAATATAATTTTAGCCTTACCAACCCATGTAATTTCATGGACTGAAAGGAAGGGCTTTGAATGACCTCGCCTCCTACCTATCCTTAGGTGTGGACAATCAAAATTTGCTCTAAAAATGTGTGCTCACACCATGTTTTGTCTACTGGTATTGTTAGTATGTCAGTTTCTTACGCACCACACATGCAGAGTTCAGAGTTGAATGACACTTGCCCCTACTACGGACTGTGTTCTCCTTGGAAACCAGCAGATGTTGATGTTGGAGACATGTTCACCACAGAGGAAATTAGGTGTGAGTGCTTAACAATAGGGCTGACACAACAGGTGTTACAGTCCCTGCCTTCCAAATTTCAGAGGTAAACTCTGTATGTTGACACTTTACCATATTCACTTTAGGGAGGCTGGCATCATATACCTATTTTGAACCCAATCTTGAACTCCATGGGTAGCAGTCATACGCCAATGGTGTTGCACATGGCTTACCCAACATGGGATAATATTGGCATTTGCATGGGATGAGTTGACCTAGTAATAAATTTAGGTACAATTCGGTAGCAATGATGAGTTAAACGTTAATTATGTACATGTTAGTAATGCAGTGGAGTTGATCCTAGCTAGGCAACCATCATCATTATACATGTTCTAGCTGTGTGTGTATGTATATATAAAGCTGGTTGGGTGAAGCTACAGATTTATTAGAATCCATTTTGTTTCCACAAGGTTCTACTATATACCTGCATGTTGGAAACCATGGCTGAAGTAATGTTGGGCTGCATTTTTACAACTAATTATGCACACACTTATCATTCTATGAACATTGCATGATGTCTGAATTGGATATTAAAAGCACATGATTCTAGGCATTAATGAAGCACGGATTGTCTTGACTCTACCAGTTGTGGAAGCCAAGGTTACAACTCATTTGGTGGTGGTTATTGCTAAGGTGACAACCCTTAACAGGGACATTGATTGTTTAAAAGAAGCCACCTGCGTGTAGATTTATAAAAAAGGGTGACTGACACACATGTTGTGACAGCTATGATGGAGAGATGGTGCAGGGTCTTATGTTGAAGGGTATGGTGATACTTAACTCCTCGCTAGTGTAATACACCCTAGAAAGGAGCGAAGCGCGTGAGGTTGGCAAAAGAGAGGACGTATTTCTTTTTTAGGCATTCCTTCCTTGAATAAGGAGAATCTGGTTTATGGTCACCAAAGGCTGGCAACGATAAAGGACCATATTTGCATTTCCTGCAACTAACAACCATCATCATTTCTTCCATGATCTAACATGCCTGAGGATTGCTAGGAAGGTGTGACTATTGGTTTATACCTGTTCTAGCTGTCTGTGTATGTATACATAAAGTTGGTTGGGTGAAGCTACATATTTATTGGAATCCAGTTTGTTTCCACAAGGTTCTGCTATATGGCTGCATGCTGGAAACCATGGCTGAAGTAATGTTGGGCTGCATTTTTACAACTAATTATGCACACACTTACCATTCTATGAACAGTGCTGAACTCCCCATGCACAATGAGACAATGGGTGCATAGTAAACAGTTTGTATACCTAGAAGTGCACACCTTATGCTATTGTAAAGTTGTAAGAGCATATGTTTTGTAGCCACAACAATTATCTTTCAAACAGGAAGGGTATTCTCCAGTCAATGAATCTATGCTTCCACAAAGTGGTGCATGAAGGCACTATGATAGCTCCCAAATCACAGCGTAAATATGATGTCATAACAGTCTCTTCCGTAGATTAATTTTTCCCAAAAACAATATATGAAGGTTTCAGCTTCTCCATGCAGGATATTTTGGTAATGTTGAAGCTACTGAGTTAATGGCTGAAAACTGGGGATATATGTTACATCGGTGAGGAAGGCTTCCTTTTTGTTGTGGACAGAATAAAGGAGTTGTTCAAGTACAAAGTATTTCAGGTACATAGCATTTCAAGGACCTTTTTTATAGTAAATGGAAACCCAAAATATTGATCTTCTCAGAGAAGACTTATATTTTGTCAGGTTGCTCCAGCGGAATTAGAGGAGTTGCTCCTCTCGAACCTAGATATTACTAATGTTGCTGTTATTCCGTGAGTGCCATTTACTACTTCTTGATCTGATATACTTCCCAAGTTCCCACTTGTTGATCTGATATGCTTTCAAATGTCTATATGCAGCTAGATTTACCACTTGTTTAGCTAGCAAATATTTTTCAAGTTTTAGTTAGAATTGAACACTTGGGCTGGTAGCCCAGATGACCTTTGAAACATTAGTTGATGTCCTTTTTCGTTTTCAAATTAAGCCAAAGATTCTTGCAGAGATGCTATTTATTTAAGCATGAAACTCTCTTCCTTCTGGGGTGTGTGTGGTAGGTATCCTGATCATGAAGCAGGTCAAATACCGATGGCATTTGTTGTGAAGAAGTCAAACAGCAATTTCTGCGAAGAGGATGTCATAAATTTTGTTGCAAAACATGTAAATGGAGCACTTGAGTTTCTATATGTTTCCTTACTTTGCTATGGTTGAGTGCAGGTTTCACCATACAAGAAGATACGTCGAGTAGCATTTGTCAATTCAATTCCCAAGTCCCCCGCGGGCAAAATCTTAAGAAAAGATTTGATTCATCAGGCTATGTCCACCTCCAGAAGTGACTCCCACAGTCAAACCATTAATCTCATGCATAACAAGATTATATGGAAACAGGATGAAATAATAACTGATTAGTCCAGAGGCTCTGGATGATGATTAGTCTAGCTCAAGGCGTGGCTCGATCGATGGTTTGCTTTGCGCACTGAGATCGTGAACGAGGATCTCAGCCTGATATAACCCTATCCTTTGTAATACAAAACGAGATGGGATAAGAACTTTGAATTGCGGCTGCAGACCTTAGTAGGAAACGATCCCGACAAAACCTCTCCCTGGTGTTTAATGGAAGTAATAGGCTTACAGGCCTTTACTCACGGTCAACGGAGGATCAACCGGAGGAGAAAATTGATGGGTTTTTCTCAGAAACTCCGGAGGATTTGAAGACATCATGCACTGTTCATAAAATGGTAAGTGAAAATTAAACAGGACTGAGAGTCAATGGAGGATCAACCGGAGGAGAAAATTGATGGGTTTTTCTCAGAAACTCTGGAGGAATTGAAGACGTCATGCACTGTTCATAAAATGGTAAGTGAAAATTAAACAGGACTGAGAGAGCTTCAAAATTAAAGAGGACTGAGAGAGACGATGACCTAACCTGGAAGAAATGATGTTGTGCAAATGTTTTCTAAACAACAGCTCCGACTCGATTTCCAGCTCCGTTACCCGCTCGTGAGATTGTCAAACCAGGCTCCTCTGTCAGTTTGAACAGTGCTATACTCTGTGAGATTGATCCAAGAAAGTTGCCGATAGTTTGATCCAAGAAGGCTCCCGGTCATGGAAGCACGGAAACCGCAGAACAGTTGATCGTGCATCAGAACAGTTGTGCACCGCAAAACAGGGACCGCATGACTGGGTAGCTACCAAACTGACAGAAGGTACCATACCGCATCTTTCTCCGAAAACAGAATGCGCCATTACTACTGGAGCTTAAGAATGCATAAGCTGCGAAAGAGAACCGCCTTCCATGAATAGACGACGCCGCTCGGTTTTCTCAATCAATGCTTCACCCGGTTATTATAGTCATCCATTCCTCCATGCAAAGAGAATTAAGACATCACTTCTTGAAAAAGGCAGGCAATAATGACGGGTATCAGCCACCGACCGACCATCTATTTTTCCCAGAAGCATCCACTTCCTCATACAGATTAAACCGGTCTTTACTCTACTCTGGAGTGTTGGGCTTTGTGTGACGGTTACCTACATTCTCGCTCAGTTGTTTTCTTTAATTCTCGTCGCTCACAAGGTCCCTGTACCCCACTGTGAACCTGGTCCCTGCTTTTCAAAATGCGATTGCAGAACTCCCGATTGTGCCGCTCTATTCCGACGCCACGTGTTAGCACGAGAAACAAAGGGACGACGAAAGTCCCTTTCAAAGGAAGGCCTATCGACCTAATAAATATTTGAAGAAATAGAGATACAAACTAATTCAAATCAAAATTAAAAATGTTACCCTAGATCCAGCAAACTGAATAAGATACATGTATTCAGATTGTTTTAAAAGAGCTATTGGTTGATAGTTTTCACATAATATTGAGCAGAAATTAAAACAATGTTACCACAAATTCATGAAGAAGAACACCACCGCAAATTGAAACCCCAAAGACTTTTGCATTTATTCCATAAAATTGACAAAAGAGCTTGAAAGCTTAGTACATGATTCGAAGATCGGATGAAAAAATAGACTGACACAGACCTCTAATTTATAGATAAATTCTCCAACGGCTAATTCGTTTGATCCCTATCAAAATAATCTTGACCGTTGAAAAAGATTTGATTACCTTTTAATCTCGTATGTCAAAATTATTTATTTTTTGAGGAATTTCGAATTTTTTATTTAATTCCTTTTTAATTAACTCTAAAATAATAACTTTGAGTTAATTACCCAAAAATTTGACTTTGACTTAACTACCAAGGTCCAAGGGTCCAAGACTTCTTAAAATTTTCAATTTTCTCTTGGCCCACGACCTTTAAAAAAAAAAAAAAATTAAGACTCGCGAATTTTTCCTTTGGAGAATTTAAATTTACCTAGGACATAAAATTAATTAAATTTTTTGACTTAGGATTTTTAATTTAATTTGGCCAGAAAATTTAATTAATTGACATATGAGGGGATTAATTATTTTTCCAACCCTCTAATACTTAGCCATGGTGTCTAATTATGAGGGGCGATGCACTAAATCAAGATTTTACATTTTAATACATGAAGGGGGAAAACCCGTTCATTATAGACCATCAAAAAATACCCATTTCTGTGACACAAAATATAATCCAATAAACCAAGTGACTTGTAATAAAATAATTTAGCCAATTAGCTAGTATAATTCTCAAATCACTTTTACATAGACTCGATCTAAAACACTACGACTCGCCTAAAATCTTAACGACAAAATCCACTCTAGCTTTGGGGTAAGAATGGAGGGAAAAACTTTGCCGATCATTTGTGTCTAAGGACACAGATGAATCAATGAGACAAAAAACCTCTTAGAATGGAGATCATCACCAAAACCATAGGTTTCCCTAGCCTGTTACATACAAACGCGGTCATACTGAGATTATTTACATTTTACATATGCAAAATGGGCTGACATAATCATAAAACTATCAGCTGATGATGAAGTCTGATTGGCATGGACACTCGAACATGATGGATCCCTTTTGCAAAAAAAGGGGTGTACTGCTATGGGGTCATTGACACAGAGTGGTCAACACAGGGTATAACCATAAAGGCTATCAAAGTCTCTCCCATGGGCACCTTGATAAAATATTGAGTTCATTGAGGAGAAAGCTATCCAAAGGCTAAGTTTCCCCCTGCCAATATGTTGTTTTGGGTTGTGATACAGATGGGCTTTGCAATAACTACGAGTCATTAGTTGTTCCTGAGCATGGTTCTTGCCAAACTGGCAGTGCCTCTAAAGTGGATGGATTAATTCTCATAAAATAAAACGCAGTTCAGAATGTTTGCATAATTTGACAATGTGTGAAAAGTTGACTGGACAAAAGATGCTCTGAAAGTAGAACTACAAGTGTTGGAGGATGGGACTGTGTCAATTCCGAACGGTGAACAATCATCACAGCGTTACAAGAACTGACACTGTTAGCCACCTTTCAAAATTAAAAAAAGCCAAAATCATGGGTTTCCAACAGGACTGCTTGCATCTAGAACATGCAGATAATGGTTACACATGGTAAATTCAAAAATGCCAAAAGCTTGGATATCCAAAGGGACTGCTTGCATGTAGAACAAGCAGATAATGGTTACACATGTGGTTTGTTGGGAGAGAATGAAGATGATCGACAAGACCAAGATGGGAAAATCAACAACCTTAGTTGGTTTCGGTTGGTTAAAGTGCTCGATGGTTAATAAGTTAGGGAGCCAAAATGTTAAACCAAGGTTTTGACAAACAACCATGTGTCACTTTCTTGTCCATTTCAGCACCCCCTGGAAGCATTCCAAAAACAATTTTCGTCGTACTTTTGAAAAACTAAAGTCTAAAGAATAAAAAGCCTAATAAGGAAAGGCAAAATATTCCAATAGACCTGAATATGAAAGCCATAAAGTTGGCTAGATCCTAAACTATTACATCTTTTTGGGTCGCTAGTGAGCCAAAGAATTATAATAGACTTATTACACATTGAATTTCAACTAGACACAGAATTAAGGAAAGGCAAAATATTCCAATAGACTTGAATATGAGAGCCATAAAGATGCCTAGATCCTAAACTACTAGATCTTTTGGGTTGCTAGTGAGCCAAAGAATTAAAATAGAATTATTAAACATTGAATTTCAATGAGAAACAAAATTTTGTTACAATTTTCTGACATTCCAAAGAATATTTGGCACTTTTTCCTCAAATGCAATTAACAGATATGAAATCTGATTTAATCACTGTATGTGTACTCCCAACATGTGCTGATCTAGTAACTTTGCAGCGATGTTGATTTCCCTCATAAACATGTGTCAAATATGGCAACATAGATGTTGCACGGCAATTCTTTGCAATATCATGAAGTGAAATGCCATCTCGAAAAATAATGATTGTAAGGTATGGAGTATGTGGAATATATTAAAATGCCCTTGGCTTTTTTTTCCAATTGCAACAAGAAGGCATGAAGCCAAATTACATAATTCTCTAATTTTGTAAATGAAGAGTTACTAGAAATCCATAAACATGGAAACTTTCTTGTTAATAGTAACATATAATTTAGTGGGGACGCTAACTGATCCTAGTCCAAAAATGAGGAAAATGAGATTACTAGTGCAGATAATATCCTTGTTACAAAAATAGTTTTGAAGGCACTTACTGATGATCTGAGGAGGGAATTCCAAATGCTTGATGATGTTTATTTTTGGAAGTGCTTTCCAGTGGACGGGATGATGTCACAACAAGAATTACACACCTCCCTTGTAATGCATATACACATCAATGTTCCCCTAGTGCCAAACTGTGTTTCTTTTATGCTTTTCAGCGTTGGAAATGGGGCCATGTCCCATGGTAATGAATCAATCCCTCATGATAAGGAAGATCCCCACCTCTCAAAATTCCAATCCAACACTGAAAATATACACCTAAAAGCCATGACAAAACATAAATATATGCCCCTTACAAGTGCCATGCCTACAAATATTCTCATTTGGTCTAAAGGAAACTCATAAGAAGTCCCAACACTTGTTCCACCCTGATGGACCTTATATGAGCACTCTTCTTGCAAGAATGTTACATTTTATTATGTCGTGAACATTCAGATAACAACTGTATCAATTAGTCCTCTAAATTGCTTTCACTTTTGAACAATTGTCAAACTATTCATATGGATGTATTGTATGATTCTTGTAAATGGCATGTTCATATGCTAATTGGCACAATCAATAGCAATGTTGTCTAATGCAAATTATGGCATTACCGACATGTGATAATATTTTAAGAGACACTATCAATTGTAAGTTGAGAGCATACCTAGCAAGAATTCCTACAATATTCTTCACCAGTTCACAACTGCTAGATCACCTTTTCCTCACAACTAAGCAACAGCACACTGGGTTGACTCTTTCTTCACGAACGAGCAACAAGGGCGAGAGCAAGGAATGTCAAACGAGAAGGAGTTTGAGCAAAGGACCATAGAATGAGCAAGAGTTCAAAGCAAACTAAGAATTCAAATCCCTAGGCAAGGCAATTACATTGAATGCAAACAATTACTACAATTTGCCAACCCAACACCACACATTAACTCTCTTCATCCATATTGATCAGATCTCCTATCAATTTATGGACACCCAATGGCACCATGTTGGAGGACTAACGAAGCAAAATGAGGAGAAGGTTGAGCCAGAAATTCACTGAAAGGAACCTCACCAAAGTCAAAGGAAGAGTTAAAAAAGCTCAAAAAAGTAGAAGCAACAGACTACTCCCATACAATTCACAACAAAAGCTATGCCTTTCCATTTCATTAATGGATGGTAAATTGTCAGTTGCGTCTCACTACCCATTCGATTAGACTCCATATCAAACCCCTTCTAGGACAATATGCATAAAGCATTCACTTCGCAAGATTTGTACAGTGAAATAATTGTAAATCAATGCCTGCAATTTCATTAGAAAAAGCATTTGCAGCTGAAAGCTGTGTCTGCCATTTCATTAACATTAACAAATAGTTTTGCTGCACAAGGCAATGCCCAGCTTCATTGAAAAACAATCTTTGAAATTCTTACAATTTGCAAGAATCATACAATGCATTTAAAATACCTGAAGACTTTAAAATAGATAAAAGGCCCTAAATACATTACATGATCTAATAAGCATTTGAATGAGTTATTACTGCCCGAGATGTCTAATTTCAAAATAACATGAGCTGATTTTCGATCTAAAATAAAGCATGTAAAGATGTAAAGATTGGCAGACATACCAGGAAGATGGCGAAAGGCGTTCTCATATCAATTCTAGCACTCCCTTTCTTTTCAATTCTACCCATTCCACATGTTTCCACCACCTCCTCTGGACCATTCTTTAAGTTCTTTTCCACCACCACCACCACCTGTTATAAAAAGTTAAAACTAATACCTCTTCAAAAAACTCAGAACAAGTTTTCAGTTCAATAATAAGCAGTTTTTAAAATGCATTTTTTCACAAAACATGTTTAACGAGGTCTATCTTCGATGGTCCCCACAAATACTGGAACTATTTTTGTTTTTAAAGCTATATTCTTTTTCAAATAAAAACACAATTAACAAGTGTTGCAAGGCAGCTTAGTCCCTGCCATTCAAATTAGAAATTATGCTCTTGAAAAAATTGCATATATAAGGTCCTAACATGGTACATAAAAAAACATAACATAAAACTTGTGATCTGATATCAATCATCAAATAAAGTGAAAGGAGAAGATCAAGATTTTTGGTGCCCATGACATTATATTGTACCTTTGTCATTACTTTATGGAAAATAGTTACTCATATGTATCTCTAAGCGTGCAACTGTAAGGATGAATTAATTAGTGATGTCGAAAATATCTATAAATAGCTATGCTCACTGTCCATGACACTTTTTTCCCAGGGAAATATCTAGGCAGATAAACCTGAAGATCACTTCCCTATTAACAAAGCCTAACCCCGAGGGCATTGAGGAGAATTGACCCAGTGACCTCTCATTAGAGACAAGCTTTTAGCAACGGGAACTCAACCAATTGAGCTAACCCTCGAAGCTGTTAAAATTAGAAAGACGTCGGAAGAAGATAGCTTGACAAGATTTGAAGCTTCAATATAAATCCATAGAGCAGGTTCTTCGTGATCCAAGTAGCTTGATTGTTTCTTGCTTGTATACTATAGCTAGCTTTCTCACAATAAATGACCTCCTATGGATCTCTACCATGGAAAACAATTATCAGAGCCTTTAGAGACTTGACCCAGTGACCTCTCATTAGCAAGGAGCTTTAGCCAACAGGAACTCGACCATTTGAGCTAACCCTCAAGACTCTTAATCTTAGAAAGACATCGGAAGAAGAGAGCTTGACAAGATTTGAAGCTTTAATATAAATCCATAGAGCAGGTTCTTCATGATCCACGTAGCTCGATTGTTCCTCGCCTGTATAATATAGCTAGCTTTCTCAAAATAAATGACCTCCTATGGATCTCTACCATGGAAAACAATTATCAGAGCCTTTACAGACTAAAAACGCACCTATATGTCTATCGTTAAAGCTAATTAATCAACCATTGTTGGTTGCACCCATTATGGAAGAGATCTGTCCATGACAGTTACCAAAAGCCAATCTCAGAAAACTGTTACAAAGATGTACAGATGGTGCTATGGTGTTTTCTTGGTGTTCAATTTGTTCGTAGACTGACTGTTGCCGTCATCACCTGAATTGTTCAATCAGTATCGAAAGTTAATTTGTGGTTTATTATTGGGTTGTCTGGTGGTTATAACTTATATCTTTGAGCATCTTCCTACATGTAGTTGATCTAAACATAAACATGGTGGATTTACAGTTGATTTAAATAAGTTGTTCAACAAAACATTCAAGTGAAGCATGCCTTCAAGTATGGTTGGGGGAAGGTAAAACATATTGGGAAGAAGAAAGAGGAGACTCAAGGAAGCTAAAAGTCAGTGATTAACCATAGGAGTTGATGGGATTTCAGATTTTGTTAAGTCATAACTACTTGTACATTGTTCATAGATATTATGAGCCTTTAAGGAATTTACAGCTTGAATTCAAAGATTTAGTTCCAGGTTTTGATTGAAAATGAGGAAGAACTTGCACATCAACTAGGGAGTCTTGTGAATGTCCACTTTTCATGTTGCTGTGACTTGGTTATACTTTTTGGCTCAATGGGGATCTGGTAAATTTGAAGCATCCTTAGAACTTGTGTTGCTCCCTTATGCAATGATACTGATTGGAAATTATGTATGTAGTTCTTGTCATTGCATTTTTTCTTTCTCAGAAATGATATCAGGAGTTTCGACCTGCTGATCATGGGAAACTTCTGAATTGTCAAGCAAATGGATTTGTAAATCTGTCCATATGGGCTGTTGTTGTTTCTCTGATTGCAGATGGCTTGGTAAATCTGTCCATATGGGCTGTTGTTGTTTCTCTGATTGCAGATTTTGTTCGCAGTGATGGAGTTGAAGCACCAGCTATTCTTGCAAAGACCCTAATATGGAATGTTGTTGTTGCTGGGAAAGTTGATTACTATGTACCAAGTGCTACTGCTTTTGTTGATCGTCATAATGTAGTTGAAGCTGATTCATTAACTGTTGTTGGCTCGAAAGTTGATGTTGGTCAATCACCTTTTGGTGGTGGTTTGAAGATAACTGCTGGCTGGTTACAGCTGCCATTTGTACAAACGCCTGAATAGATGGTTGTTGTTGCAAGTAGTGGAGTGGTGTCTGGTTAATTTTCAACCAGACTCAACAATGCAAATTCTTTAATGAGTGAAGCTTGGCTGCAGATCCTGACAATGGAAATGCATGTTACGTGTTAAATATGAAACATGGATGCGAATATGAATATTTCCAGACTAAAATGATAATTGGTAGCACTTGATGCACCCTGCAAAAAACCATTTGATGATTAACCTTAAGCATAAGCACTATGTGCATTGCAAAAAAAGCATTTGACACATGTCCTTAAACCTAGCCACACTATGAACTGCATAAACCAAGGCCATGAAATTGAACTCATTTATATGACTACGTATGAGAGTTTGCATTATTTCTTCCATGTATTTGGTTTATTCTTCCTATGTATTTGGCACTATTAGTCATCGACTGCTACTGACACTGCAATTTCAATGTGGGGCTATAGAAAATAGATTCTATTGATCCAAAATGGGCAAAAAAGGGTGACCTTACGCCCCTCCAATACAAGCGAGAAAATAGGTGTAGGAGAAGTGTGGGTGAACCGACCAACTATTAATGATTTATGAAGTAGTAGAGTTTCAGTTTTGTTAGCTGATCTACTCTATAGGCCCATACATAACTGGGTGGCATGGCATTGATTTACTTCACTGCACTTTAGTAGTGGCAGATATCTTCCTAGGTAGTCAAGGTATAGGGAGAAGTAAGATATAGTGTTTCAGGTGGTCCATTCTTTGTTTGGTGCCTTTGGTAGAGATAGATCCCATGCACACACCAAAAAATAGAGGAAACGCTAATGGATGTTCGCTCTGTTGTCTTTTCTTATGCTTATGGTGGCCAGATCTCGGTCCATTCTCAGTTCTTTGGTATCAGAGTGCCAGCTCCTTGATTAGGAGATTGCCTAGTTCTGAAGATAGATGCTTTATTCATGTAGAGGGAGGATGGAAAATATTGAAACATGTGATTTAGATGTTTATGGTGTCACACCTAGCCATGGTTCCAAAGGTCCCTGAGCTATGTAGGTTATGGTTCTTCAACAAGATTGTTACTAGATCATAGCAATCCAATTCATTCAGTATGACTGTCTTTCCTCTGGCACCAATCAAGGTTCCCAGCAACATAACAACATAAGTAGATTGGTTGGTTCATTCAGTAGGCTTCATTGATTAGTGTTGGATTGATTCACTGCACTATTTCGAAACAACTCTAACATTAACCAACGCAGAGATGTTGCAAGAAGCATGACTTATGAGAATTGAGAAAGGTCCTTACTGGGCTACTGCGTGAGTGATTGGATATGAAGCCAGCGTTACAGCCTTAACTTATGAGGTCACCTCCAGCAAAGGAAGGTGTACTGCCCTTCTCCAGGTGTATAGCCAAGTGATTAGCGGTTATAGTCATACCCCACATGCATAGATACATGCAAAAGTGCGAATCCTTCTTCACTACACTCTCCGTGACTAGAAATTCAAATAACATATATGAGATATTATTTGGATACCACCATCAAGCCTTCTATGCATTTAAAACCACTTTACAAGCATAAAGGTGTGGGATCCCATCAAGATCCATTTGCAGCATAGCTCAATATAGTTTTGGGCTTGCTCCAATTACTATGTTTCTGTTGTAATCTGCATGCCCAAACTATAGTTAGTCAGAAAGGCAAATTGCAAATAAAACTGAGCATGACCACCTTTGCATAATAAAATGCCAAGTGAGAGAGCGCTCAAAGGGGAAATAGACCCTCCAAAGCAATTTAGTCCCTTACCGTAAGAGAAGAAGGAAAAACAGAAGTTAATAAACCTTAACACAGGACCCGTGTAGACTCAGCTGATGCCCTAAAGCCAGTGGTGGTGAAAAGGCTGGCAAGACCTTCTACTTTCTTCAAATACTTGAGCAAAGCAATTAAATAGGCCCAATATTTGAATGATGAACAAAGTTAGATTTGCGTGAAGGCTCTCAAGTTTGGACCACAGCAAACTAAGAAATGACAGTGGTTGTGTAATTGTTGATTGCCCCAACTCTGATAATCTTGATGACAGTCAGCAATAACCTGGGAAGGTTTCTGCCACTTAATTTGGTTTACTAATTGTGTCTGGAGATTGCCCAATGCGGATGATGTCTGTGATTGCTGTACACTGGCAATTTGCTGTGTTTGCTGAGGAGCTGCTAGCTGTGGCTTGGATGGAGTTGAATTTGAAAGTGACTGCTGCAGGGCTAGGTTTTGAGGTTGTTGGAAAAGCTACTTGTAGTAGACTGTTGCTGTGTTTGCTGTGGAGCTTCTAACTGTGGTTTTGAGGGAGTTGAATGTGAAAGTGGCTGCTGCAGGACTAGGTTTTGAGGTTGTTGGAAAAGCTACACGGACTGTATCTTAAATAGACTCCTAATCGCTAAACCCTGGAAGCATGGTAATTCTCTGCAAAAGAAGTACTGCAACGCTCTTCTTTTGGTAATAGGAATACACCCCTTATCAAGTAAAAGACTTTATAAACTTGAGTTAAAAGAGAGATTCTGCATCCTAAAAACCTCATTAAGGAAAAAAAGACCAACAAGACTTTGATTCACAGATAGATAAGCTTGGGGTGCAAAAGTAACTCGATTTCTTTTAACGCCCTTGCTTGAGAGATCTGCACAGCATGAGTGATGGCATCAACTGAAACAAAAATTACAAAAAACAAAAAAACAAAAGGAGCCGGGCTAAAAGTTCATGATAAAACCCCCATTGCCATGCCTTACCCAGAAGAGCAATTGGGATTGGCAAAACGTTTGCAAAAAGCCGTGGAATAACCTCGTCACCATACACCCAACTGTGCGAAAAGAAATATTATTAGACACTTTCATTTTTTGGAACTTCTTCTCTTAATGTATCCTAAGAGCGCTGCACTGCAAAAGGTGGAAACCATAAATCAACTTACACTTGCACGTGATCTTTAGAACGTGATCTATAGAAGAATAGAACCTGATAAACAGATAATATTCTATCAACCTCACCAATAAACACCAAATGTCCATTAGCCCACTAAACATTTTTTGGTTCCCAAACCCGTAACTTTATATGAATGCTGAAATTTCCACTATTTTCAAGAGGGAAATATACTGTATACATAAAGAATACCTATTAAGAACTCAACTCGCTACAATTTCAACGGACAACACAGCTTGAGTTCTTCTACCTCCATGCATGTGGAGCTGTTGCCAAATGGCAAGCTGGAAAACTTGCCAAGATGATGGCCCAAGTTCAAAGAAAGCTCACAGTTCTGTGTGTCCTGTTTTGACCAGGAGGTACTATCTGAGTTTGTGCTGTGCTAAAGTGGCGCACATGATATCTTAGTAGATGAAACCAAGTATAAATACCATGTAACTTCCACCTAGTAGATGTTAGTATGGCTTGTTTTGACCTAATGTGGAGGTATTATGTGAGTTTGTGTTGTACTAAAGTGGAATTGATGTGAATGATATCTTTGCATAATAGATGTTAATATGGCTTGCTTTGCCTTAATGTGGATGTGCTATCTCAGTTTGTGCTCTGCTAGCCAAGAACAAGTACTAAGTGACTTTCAGATAATAGATGTTAATGATATCCTTGTGAATGAAGCCAAGAATAAGTCCTCAATAACTTCCACAAAGAGAGACACCTCAACGTCGGCATGGTAGCTCAACTATGCAAAAGATAGGGTAGTGGATGAAGCTGTGCAAAAGACGACAATACTACTTCGTAGTAATCAGGGGGCAGAAAGTTGGCAACACGGGAGGAGCGGCGCACTTAGTCAGGAACCTTCTCCAGCTTCGTTGTTGGCGGCTTAACATTCCTTTTGTAACAAACGCACATCACAACAAAATGCCTCAAACGCCCAAAAAACCCAAGAAGAGCATAACATCCGCTGAACTTCAAAACAAACGCACACACATCACAACAAAATGCCTCAAATGCCCAAAAAACCCAAGAAGAGCATAACATCCGCTGAACTTCAAAACAAACGTGAGGGGTTGTCTTGTTTGCCGAATTCCACATCTCATAAAAGCTGTTGGAGAACGCTACGAGATTCAACTCCTGGATTCACCCATTCTTTCATAACACTCAAAACAAAACAACACAAATGCAAGCAAATCCCAAATGCCTGATGATTACTAACCTCCATCCGCTTCTTGTTCTCTTCCAGTCGTTGCTTGGGAACTTCCTCGTAAACGTTCGCACTGTTCTCTGTTCTCTGTTTGCACTGTTCTTTGAACCCATCGCTGCCTTGCAAACAACTGCAACACCTTTTACTAAGATGCTTGTCCATCATATAAACAAATTCAAGAAAAACTGCAACTATATCATCAGTTCCCAAAGGATTAGCATGCAAACCTCTAAAACTGAATGCGCATTTCGGAACTTCATGACAGGATTCCAGGGATTCTCGAAGGCATGGAAAAAGAAAACAGAGGTATTTATTTATTTTTTAGGATATCGTGGTTCACGGACTTGCAGCACTTTGTTGCTAGTACGTGTAGGCAGTTATCGACGTGGAATAATATTGTGTCAATACATTTAAAACGGCAGTCAACACACATTGTGTGAATGTACTTTTTCGAGAGACATTGTGGCCCTAGAAGAGTTAGATATAAATTTGTAATACTTTGTAATAAGTGATGTGTGGTTTATAGGTTGAGGCTTAGATGTTAGATATAAATTTGTAATAAGTGATGTGTGGTTTATAGGTGAGGCTTAGATGTTAGATATAAATTTGTAATAAGTGATGTGTGGTTTATAGGTGAGGCTTAGGTGGCAGAATTTTATTGAGTATAGTGTCTTGTTATGATCTTAGTTTATTGAGTATAGTGTTTTGTTATGATTTTAGTTCAAGGAGTAGACTTCCTTTATCCATGAGTCTAGGTTCTTGCTAAATTATAATAATTCCATGAGTCTCCACTCTTGCTAAATCATAAGAATTTGGTATATCTGGCTTGCAGGTTGTCGGATATACTCTTGGTGTTAAATCATAAGAATTTGGTATATCTGGCTTGTACTCTTGGTGTTATAGCGGCAGCAACGAGGGTTGAGTTGTCGGATATACTCTTGGTGTTATAGTGGCAGCAAGAACAGTTGATTATGGGTCTCAGTCCAACCAATCACTCACTTACCATATGGTAAAAAAAATATATAAAATTTGTACTCAATTTCATAATCAATAAAAATAATAATAATAAATTAATTATTATATATATATAAATATGAATATACAAATTATAATTATTTATAATTATAATTATAATTATGATGAATTATAAAAATAAATTGTATGATAATTTTTAGGAAAAAAAAAATTGTGTTTACAAAAATTTGATTTTTTTTCACAAATTATATGTTATAGTCGAAATTTATATAAAATTATATTAAAATTACATAATTAATAATACATAAAAGAAATGAAGTTTTGTATAAACATTAAAATTACTTAATAAATTTTGATATATTAATTAAATCTGACATTCTTAATACATCAAATAAATTTGATGAAACTATTAGCATTTTTCATATAGTTTTACTTTAGATATGATTGTTGTTGAATTTACTCTGACCCGACACGACAGGAAATGTGTTGATTGTGCGTCATGGAATTAGCAAGGTGTTGGTTGTACACCATAAAAATAGTTGCTCATGTGGTCATGCACCATGAAACTCACTCGCAGATCCCTGAAGCCACCTTCTAAAAATTAAGCAAATGGAAATGATAGGTGTATCGGTGTAATAAAGTACTTCGACTGGAAACTCTCAGTGATGCACCTTGAGCTCTAAATTTATAACCATCTAAGTCTAATACTCCCAAATAAATCAAATTCTTTTTCAACTCAGGCACATGTCTAACATCAGTGAATGTTCTAATTGTACCATCATACATTTCAATTCTAACATTTCTCACCCCAATAGTTTGACAAGATACATTATTACCCATAAAACTAGAATTGTCATTCACAACTTGATATGAAATGAACCAGTTTCTGTGTGGACTCATGTGATGAGAATCGCCATAACCTAACAACCATTTTTCAAAATGTTGAAAAACATTGTAATTAGACAAAGCTTCATCTATCATACATGATTGAGCAGACAAAACTTCATCAATCATATCTTACTCGACTTGATTTGCTTCCTTCTTTGGGTTTTCACTAGACTCTTTTCTTTTTCAATAGTCCTTGTTGAAATTGGTTTTTGAATTTTTTTGTATCAAAATTAAAGATTTTCCTGTTGTGTCATGTAGTTGTTATCCATGTTTAGTTTGTATATCTCATTTTATGTTGTTAAATACGCAGAAGTGTTTTGGAGAAAGGATTCTCTCAAATATATGAATTATTCTCTTTTAGAGTATAATGTTAGCTTCTTGTTTGATTCATCCTTGAAGAAGCTAATGTTGCTAACAAACCCTGTAATTCATTGATTATTTCCAATAGTTTTGCCATATTTCACAGTTTCGGTAGCTTCATCTACAAAAAAAAAAGGGCAACAATAAAACAAGTTCTGAAAATGGTGTGTATACGTGGGTCAATATCTTTATAGAATACAATGCATTAAGACTAACATATAAAAGTACCACTATATAATCACTTTATGATCCAACAAGCACAAGTCCAAACTATTTCCATTATATCGGGTTGAAAAAATGGATTCTCATATTGCCATTAAGCACAAGTTCTAAGGCAGTATTCCAAATGGAACCAAACACTGAGGTTATATGCTGAGATGTTTGCTAATATTGGAGCATCTACAGTGTGTGCCATGTTCAAACAGGCCAAGGAAAATGCCCCTGAATTAGCTTCTTACCAAAATGAATTCCTTTGAAGGGAACACTGGTATCATTATGATTGATGCAACCAACAAGGATGATATACTTGATGTTGCTTTGTTGCACTTGAGAAATTTTCATCGACTGGTATGTTAACAATTTGTAAAAGCTAAACTGCAATTTTTTTACAATTGGGTAATTTTTGAATTTGTTTCCCATAATTAAATCTATTTTTTTCATGCAGGTATCTGTGAATGTACCAGATGTTAAAAAAAGGACGAAGATTTTGATAGTGAATGGCAACAATAAAAAACTTAAATAGTGACATTTCATTAGGAATCATTGTAATGAGAATCATTGGCTTCAACGGAGCAAATCTTACAAGATTGTTGTCGGAATGGAGGGGATGATGTTGCTAGAAGGGAAAAAAAAGTGTCTTGTGAGATAGGATGCTACTCACATTATGTAGTGACATATAGAACATGTTCAAACAATGTAAACTTTGAAATGGGAACAGATACAGTTACCCGTTTCGTAGAGATAGCGAAAAAGTGACCCAATTTTGAAAAGGGGCGATGCAGAACACACATATTTTTTTAAAGCATAGTTTTTGACACTTTAATTTTTTTTTTATGTACATTACATTTTAGAATGTTAGCGATTTGCATACTGATCTAAAAAAGTGATGTTTTTGCATCATGTCATTTTTTTAAAAGACCTATTTTTTTATTTTAAATTTATTCTAGTGTCACCCATTATGATTTTCAACCATAGAACAACAAACTTTATTTATTAATACTTATTTATTAATTCAAAAAAAATATTATTTTCCAACTAGAATCAAATAATCTCAATCCCTAATGTTTTAAGTTAAATCAAAACCCTTAATGTCCAAACTATTATCATTATATTTTAAGTGATACCAAAGTTGCTAATCCATTTTATTAATTCCTCATTTAAAAATCCAAGAGTTAAAATGATAAAATAGTAACGTGAGTAACATTAACACGGAATCAAATAACATGATACTTTTTTAACATTAATAGGGAATTAAATAAATCTACATGCATCATTTTGGAGTGGTTACAGTTATAATAATTGCAACATAACAAGATCAAAGCTTTTCTCGTTTACGTTGGGCGATTCCCGGGATCGCTTGGCTACCAATATATTTTAAATTTAGGAATTTTAATTTGAATTTAATTCCTCTAAATTCTGGAAAAGTATCATTTATTCTGGTGTCACCCATTATGATTTTCAACCATAGAACAAAAAACTTTATTTATTAATACTTATTTATTAATTCAAAAAAATATTATTTTCCAATCAGAATCAACTAATGTCAATCCCTAATGTTTTAGGTTAAATCAAAACCCTTAATGTCCAAACTATTATCATTATATTTTATGTGATACCAAAGTTGTTAATCCACTTTATTAATTCCTCATTTAAAAATCCAAGAGTTAAAATGATAAAATAGTAACTTCAGTAACATTAATAGGGAATCAAATAACATGATACTTTTTTAACATTAATAGGGAATCAAATAAATCTACATCCATCATTTTGGAGTGTTTACACTTATAATAATTGCAATATAACAAGATCAAAGATTTTCTCGTTTACGTTGAGCGATTCCAAGAATCGCTCAGCTGCCAATATATTTTAAATTTAGGAATTTTAATTTGAATCTAATTCCTCTAAATTTCGGCATAGTATCATTTATTCTAGTGTCACCCATTATGATTTTCAACCATAGAACAACAAGCTTTATTTATTAATACTTATTTATTAATTCAAAAATATATTATTTTCCAATGAGAATCAACTAATCTCAATCCCTAATGTTTTAGGCTAAATCAAAACCCTTAATGTCAAAACCATTATCATTATATTTTAAGTGATACCAAAGTTGTTAATCCTCTTTATTAATTCCTTATTTAAAAATCCAGGAGTTAAAATGATAAAATAGTAACTTCAGTAACATTAACAGGGAATCAAATAACATGATAATTTTTTAACGTTAATAGGGAATCAAATAAATCTACATGCATCATTTTGGGGTGGTTACAGTTATAATAATTGCAACATAACAAGATCAAAGATTTTCTCGTTTACGTTGGGCGATTCCCGAAATCGCCCAACTGCCAATATATTTCAAATTTTGAAATTTTAATTTGAATCTAATTCCTCTAAATTCTGGCAAAGTATCATTTATTCTAATGTCACTCATTATGATTTTCAACCATAGAACAACAAGCTTTATTTATTAATATTTATTTATTAATTCAAAAAAAGTATTATTTTCCAACCAAAATCAACTAATTTCGATCCCTAGGTTTTAGGTTAAATCAAAACCCTTAATGTCCAAATTATTAACATTATATTTTAAGTGATACCAAAGTTGTTAATCCACTTTATTAATTCCTCATTTAAAAATCTAAGAGTTAAAATGATAAAATAGTAACTTCAGTAACATTAACATGGAATCAAATAACATGATACTTTTTTAACATTAACACGGAATCAAATAAACCTACATGCATCATTTTGGACTAGTTACGGTTATAATAATTGCAACATAATTGCAACATAACAAGATCAATGTTTTTCTCGTTTACATTGGGCGATTCCCACAATCGCCCGTTGCCAATATATTTTAAATTTAGGAAATTTTAATTTGAATCTAATTACTCTAAATTTCGGCAAAGTATCATTTATTCTAGTGTCACCCATTATGATTTTCAACCATAGAACAACAAACTTTATTTATTAATTCAAAAAATATTATCTTCCAACCAGAATCAACTAATCTCAATCCCTAATGTTTTAGGTTAAATCAAAACCCTTAATGTCCAAACTATTATCATTATATTTTAAGTGATACCAAAGTTGTTAATCCACTTTATTAATTCCTCATTTAAAAATCCAAGAGTTAAAATGATGAAATAGTAACTTCAGTGACATTAACACGGAATCAAATAACATGGTAATTTTTAAACATTAGTGGGGAATCAAATAAATCTACATGCATCATTTTGGAGTGGTTACAGTTATAATAATTGCAACATAACAAAATCAAAGCTTTTCTTGGGCGATTCTTGGAATCGCACGGCCAATATATTATAAATTTAGGAATTTTAATTTGAATCTAAATCCTCTAAATTCTAGCAAAGTATCATTTATTCTAGTGTCACCCATTATGAATTTCAACCATAGCACAACAAACTTTATTTATTAATTCAAAACAATATTATTTTGTAACTAAAATCAACTAATATCAATCCCTAATGTTTTAGGTTAAATCAAAACCCTTAATGTCCAAACTATTATCACTATAGTTTAAGTGATACCAAAGTTGTTAATTCACTTTATTAATTCTTCATTTAAAAATCCAAGAATTAAAATGATAAAATAGTAACTTCAGTAACATTAACAAGGAATCAAATAACATGATGCATTTTTAACATTAATAAGGAATCAAATAAATCTACATGCATCATTTTGGAGTGGTTATAGTTATAATAATTGCAATATAACAAGATCAAAGATTTTCTTGTTTACCTTGGGCGATTCGTGGAATCACCCGACTGCCAATATATTTTAAATTTATGAATTTTAATTTGAATCTAATTCCTCTAAATTCCGACAAAGTATCATTTATTTTAGTGTCACCCATTATGATTTTCAACCATAGAACAACAAACTTTATTTATTAATACTTATTTATTAATTCAAAAAAAATATTATTTTCTAACCAGAATCAACTAATCTCAATCCCTAATGTTTTATTTTAAATCAAAACCCTTAATGTCCAAACTATTATCATTATATTTTATGTGATACCAAAGTTGTTAATCCACTTTATTACTTCCTCATTTAAAAATCCGAGAGTTAAAAAGATAAAATAGTAACTTCACTAACATTAATAGAGAATCAAATAACATGATACTTTTATAACATTAATAGGGAATCAAATAAATCTACACGCATCATTTTGAAGTGGTTACAATTATAATAATTGCAACATAACAAGATCAGAGCTTTTTGGGTGATTCCCGGAATCGCCCAACTGCCAATATATTTTAAATTTCGGAATTTTAATCTGAATCTAATTCCTCTAAAGTCCGGCAAAGTATCATTTATTCTAGTGTCACCCATTATGATTTTCAACCATAGAACAACAAACTTTATTTATTAAATCAAAAAAATATTATTTTCCAAACAGAATCAACTAATCTCAATTCCTAATGTTTTACGTTAAATCAAAACCCTTAATGTCCAAACTATTATCATTATATTCTAAGTTATACCAAAGTTGTTAATCCTCTTTATTAATTCCTCATTTAAAAATCCAAGAGTTAAAATGATAAAATAGTAACTTCAGTAACATTAACAGGGAATCAAATAACATGATACTTTTTTAACATTAATAGGGAATCAAATTAATCTACTTGCATCATTTTGGAGCGGTTATAATTATAATAATTACAACATAACAAGATCAAAGCTTTTCTCGTTTACGTTGGGCGATTCCTGAAATCACCCAACTGCCAATATATTTTAAATTTAGGAATTTTAATTTGAATCTAATTCCTCTAAATTCCGGCAAAGTATAATTTATTCTAGTGTCACTCATTATAATTTTCAACCATAGAACAACAAATTTTATTTATTAATACTTATTTATTAATTCAAAAAAATATTATTTTCCAACCAGAATCAACTAATCTCAATCCCTAATGTTTTAGGTTAAATCAAAACCCTTAATGTCCAAACTATTATCATTATATTTTAAGTAATACCAAAGTTGTTAATCCACTTTATTAATTCCTCATTTAAAAATCCAAGAGTTAAAATGATAAAATAGTAACTTCAGTAACATTAACAGGGAATCAAATAACATGATACTTTTTTAACATTAATAGGGAATTAAATAAATCTACATGCATCATTTTGGAGTGGTTACAGTGATAATAATTGAAACATAACAAAATCAAAGCTTTTCTGGCTTACGTTGGACGATTTCCGCCAATATATTTTAAATTTAGGAATTTTAATTTGAATCTAATTCCTCTAAATTTCGGCAAAGTATCATTTATTCTAGTGTCACCCATTATGATTTTCAACCATAGAACAACAAACTTTATTTATTAATACTTATTTATTAATTCAAAAAATATTATTTTCCAACGAGAATCAACTAATCTCAATCCCTAATGTTTTAGGTTAAAACAAAACCCTTAATGTCCAAACTATTATCATTATATTTTAAGTGATACCAAAGCTGTTAATCCACTTTATTAATTCATCATTTAAAAATCCAAGAGTTAAAATGATAAAATAGTAACTTCAGTAACATTAATAGGGAATCAAATAACATGATACTTTTTTAACATTAATAGGGAATCAAATAAATCTACATGCATCATTTTGGAGTGGTTATAGTTATAATAATTGCAACATAACAAAATCAAAGTTTTTCTCATTTACGTTGGGCGATTCCCAGAATTGCCCGCCGCCAATATATTTTAAATTTAGGAATTTTAATTTGAATCTAATTCCTCTAAATTTGGCAAAGTATCATTTATTCTAGTGTCACCCATTATGATTTTCAACCATAGAACAACAAACTTTATTTATTAATACTTATTTATTAATCTAAAAAATTATTATTTTCCAACCAGAATCAACTAATCTCAATCCCTAATGTGTTAGATTATATCAAAACCCTTAATGTCCAAACTATTATCATTATATTTTAAATGATACCAAAGTTGTTAATTCACTTTATTAATTGCTCATTTAAAAATCGAGTTAAAATGATAAAACACTAACTTCAGTGACATTAACAGGAATCAAATAACATGATATTTTTTTGACATTAATAGGGAATCAAATAAATCTACGTGTATCATTTTGGAGTAGTTACAGGTATAATAATTACAACATAACAAGATCAAAGATTTTCTCGTTTACGTTTGGCCATTCTGGGAATCGCTCAGCTGCCAATATATTTTAAATTTATGAATTTCAATTTGAATTTAATTCCTCTAAATTCTGGCAAAGTATCATTTATTAGTGTCACGCATTATGATTTTCAACCATAGAACAACAAACTTTATTTATTAATGCTTATTTACTAATTCAAAAAAATATTATTTTCCAAAGAGAGTCAACTAATCTCAATCGCTAATGTTTTAGGTTAAATCAAAACCCTTAATGTCCAATCTATTATCATTATATTTTAAGTGATACCAAAGTTGTTAATACACTTTATTAATTCCTCATTTAAAAATCCAAGATTTAAAATGATAAAATAGTAATTTCAGTAATATTAACGCGGAATCAAATAACATGATACTTTTTTAACATTAATAGGGAATCAAATAAATCTACATGCATCATTTTGGCGTGGTTACAGTTATAATAATTACAACATAACAAGATCAAAGCTTTTCTCATTTACGTTAGGCGATTCCCGGAATCGCCGGGCTGCCAATATATTTTAAATTTAAGAATTTTAATTTGAATCTAATTCCTCTAAATTCTGGCAAAGTATCATTTATTCTAGTGTCACCCATTACGATTTTCGACCATAGAACAACAAACTTTATTTATTAATACTTATTTATTAATTCAAAAAAATATTATTTTCCAACCATAATCAACTAATCTCAATCCCTAATGTTTTGGGTTAAATCAAAACCCTTACTGTCAAAACTATTATCATTATATTTTATTTTAAGTGATACCAAAGTTGTTAATCCACTTTATTAATTCCTCATTTAAAAATCCAAGAGTTAAAATGATAAAATAGTAACTTTAGTAACATTAACAGGAATCAAATAACATGATACTTTTTTAACATTAATAAAGAATCAAATAAATCTACATGCATCATTTTGGAGTGGTTACAGTTATAATAATTGCAACATAACAAGATCAAAGCTTTTCTTGTTTATGTTGGGCTATTCCCCCAGCTGCCAATATATTTTAAATTTAGGAATTTTAATTTGAATCTAATACTCTAAATTCTGGCAAAGTGTCATTTATTCTAGTGTCACCCATTATGATTTTCTACCATAGAACAATAATATTTATTTATTAATACTTATTTATTAATTCGAAAAAATATTATTTTCCAACGAGAATCAACTAATCTCAATCCCTAATGTTTTAGGTTAAATCAAAACCCTTAATGTCCAAACTATTATCATTATATTTTAAGTGATACCAAAGTTGTTAATCCACTTGATTAATTCCTCATTTAAAAATCTAAGAGTTAAAATGATAAAATAGTAACATTAACAGGAATCAAATAACATTATACTTTTTTAACATTAATAGGGAATCAAATAAATCTACATGCATCATTCTTGAGTGGTTACAGTTATAATAATTGCAACATAACAAAATCAAAGCTTTTCTCGTTTACGTTAGGCGATTCTGGGAATCCCCGCTGTCATTATATTTGAAATTTAGGAATTTTAATTTGAATCTAATTCCTCTAAATTCTGGCGAAGTATCATTTATTCTAGTGTCACCCATTATGATTTTCAACCATAGAACAACAAACTTTATTTATTAATTCAAAAAATATTTTTTCCCAACCAGAATCAACTAATCTCAATCCCTATTGTTTTAGGTTAAATCAAAACCCTTAATGTCCAAACTATTATCATTATCTTTTAAGTGATACCGAAGTTGATAATCCATTTTATTAATTCCTCATTTAAAAATCTAAGAGTTAAAATGATAAAATAGTAACTTCAATAACATTAACACGGAATCAAATAACATAATACTTTTTTAACATTAATAGGGAATCAAATAAATCTACATGCATCATTTTGGAGTTGTTACAGTTATAATAATTGCAACATAACAAGATCAAAGCTTTTCTCATTTACGTTGGGCGATTCCCACAATCACTCAACTGCCAATATATTTTAAATTTAGGAATTTTAATTTGAATCTAATTCCTCTAAATTCCGACAAAGTATCATTTATTCTAGTGTCACCCATTATGATTCTCAATCATAGAACAACAAACTTTATTTATTAATACTTATTTATTAATTTAAAAAATATCATTTTCTAACCAGAATCAACTAATCTCAATCTCTAATGTTTTAGGTTAAGTCAAAACTCTTAATGTCCAAACTATTATCATTATATTTTAAGTGATACCAAAGTTGTTAATCCACTTTATTAATCCCTCATTTAAAAATCCAAGAGTTAAAATGATAAAATAGTAACTTCAGTAACATTAACAGGGAATCAAATAACATGCCACTTTTTTAACATTAATAGGGAATCAAATAAATCTACATGCATCATTTTGGAGTGGTTACACTGATAATAATTGCAACATAACAAGATAAAAGTTTTTCTCATTTACGTCGGGCGATTCCCGGAATCGCCCGACTACTAATATATTTTAAATTTAAGAATTTTAATTTGAATCTAATTCCTCTAAATTCCGGCAAAGTATCATTTATTCTAGTGTCACCCATTATTATTTTCAACCATAGAACAACAAACTTTATATATATATATATATATATATATATATATAGGGGTATGATGTATTGATATAAACTAAGACATTCAATTTAAAAAAAAATATACACATAATGTTAATATTTTAAAGTATTTTTTATGAAATATGTTATGAGCGTTATATTATAATAATAATAATTTTTTAATTTGAATCAAAATTATATTTATATTTTTGTAGGATAGTGCGCGTTTTTTTTTTTTGTTTTTAAAAGAAATTTTTTTTTTTAAATCTTAGGAGAAAAGAAAAAAAAAATTCCCGAAATTTTAAAGTTTAAATTTTAAATTCAGTTTTATTGGCATTTTTTTTAAATTTTGAAAATTGACACTAAAAAAAAGCCATCATTCCACTATCAATACTTTTCATTTTCAAGGTGTTTTTTGCACAATTTTTCCACAAAAAAAAAAAACGTTTTCACTGCCATTTTTAAAACATGTTCAAAATTGACCCTAAAAGAAAAAACCATTGTTTCAGTATACACACTTTTCGTTTTTAGCACTATTTTTTATGTTTTTTTGGGGTTTTTAGGCCAGAGTTCCTGTTTTGAGTTTATAGTTCCCGTTTCAAAGTTTACATTGTTCTCACAGGGAAATATGTCTGGAACAATTTGCTTGGGAAATCTGACTGTATTCTTGTTCTTTGTCGTAGTAACTGCAATTAATTTGTGAATCTCCTACAAAAGTATCTTCTGCTTTCTTGTGGTGAATGTCTATGGCACCAATCTTTAGCGAAGTTTTGGTGTGGATTTATCTACCTGTAGCTAAAAAATCTACATAGATGCATCATGCTATATATGTCATTCTTTTTCCTCTCAAACAAAATTATTTAGACTATTTTAGAAAAATTGTATAGTAAATATGACTATGCAAGTGCAAATAGGCTTTTGATTGAAACTTCAAATGTGACCATGCTTAAAAATCAACATAGAAATGTGATATTCCATATGCCCTATAAATACCAAGTGTAGGCTTCTCATTGGTAATTGGAGACCTAATTCATGACTACCTTTTGATGTCCTTATCGCTCTAGAGGATTGCATCTTGTATGGACCAATATTAAAGCAACCCAACATGAGTTATGCACTAACATACACTAATCTTTTTTTAGCCAAGAGGTTTTATAAGGATCGGTTATAGCAATGCAAGTCAAGTAGAGTTTCAAAACAATTTAAGTTCCTACCAAATGATTAATGGATTCTCTATCAACAATCACTGGGTGTTTGTTGATGTAATACAAATTGGATGCTTGTCACCTTTTGTTGGGGAGACCTGGAAATATTATTTTGTTATTTGTCTTTAGATGTTCTTTAACCAAGAGGTTTTATAAGGGTCAATTAAAGTAATACTAACCAAATAGAGTTTCGAGACAATTTCAGTTGCTACCAAATGATTAGTGAACTCTCTATCAACAATCACTGGGTGTTTATTGATGTAATACAAATTTGATGGTTGTCACCTTTTGTTAAGGAGATCTATTAATATTATTATGTTGTCTGTATTATTATTATTATTATGTGCACCTTCATCCTAAATGTTGTTATATGTATTGTTGCAGTGATTTGGAAGTACATTTCATAACTGATAATGGATTGTTGTGTGTTTTAAAAAAAAGTGGTTAGGCTAGTTTGGTCCACTTTTATCTCCCAAATTCTCTTTGTTTATCATGTTTTGGTGTTTTATCAAGGCTGTTTAAGAGAGACCTCCCACTTCAAATCAATCTTGGATTCTTGTTGTGGAGCCACATGAATGGAAGTCAATTTTATAAAATCTAACATGCTATGTAATAAGATATAAACTAATTTAAAGACATAGGTTCCCTTCATAAAACCTTTCTAATTTTATCAAACTAACTTTTGAGAGTCACACAAACTTGTAAGATCATACGAAAGAAACTCTTCATATTTTGGAGAAAAAGCCATCCATGTGAGTTCAAGTGAGAGCTTTGAAAACCATTGGTTCAATGCACCTTTATAAAAAAAAGGTCGTGATAAATCATGAGTTCATTCAAGCTAACTTTTTTTTTGTTTTCAAAATATATGGGTATTGGCACTAGTTAAAATTGAGCAATCAGTGACTAGGTGACTAAGAAAGTTAGTCACCACAACTTTTCCAAGTGAAATACTACCAAAAATGAGAAATCTTTAGTGACCGAACTAAAAACGACTAACATAAATCACTAATTTAGTCACGGGTTAAAATATGTGACTAGCTAATAAGTAATACAACTAAAAATGACTAACATGAATGACTAATTTACTCTAAGAATAAAAATACAACAACCTAACAACTACTACAATAATATGAATCAATTTTTTATGTTAGTCATCTTAATTGTGTCAAGCAATCTAAATTTACAAGTGATAGGGGATTGAAAGGTTGTTAAAGATTGGTTGAAAGGTTATCCTTCCTTAACCATTTCTTCATCCTCACATGGTGTATAGGTGAGCCACCTTTGCATGATTTATCTCTAATAATTTTTTATTTTAAAAATATATTTTTTTAATAAAAAAAATATTTTATGTATTTTTTAAAAATCTATTCATTGAATCTAATTGGATCTAGTTCCAATTTGAAATTAGTTTGAAGGGCAATTTTAATTTTTAAGACAATAATATCAAATAAAAACTACTTTAATTTCATACTAACTAACCTAGATCCATCTTAACCCCAGATCTATCAAGTGCGAAGACGAGTCCAATCTCTCGAGGTGCAATTTTTTTTTTCTAGTGTAAAACTTGAGGAAATTTTTGCACCTCGAGAGATTGGATCTCTCTTGCCACTTGATAGTTATAGGGTTAATATGGATATAGGTTTGTTATATAATACAATATAATATCTATATTTGTATTTGTGTCTCTTTGTTATTCCCTCTTTCTATCTCACCCCGGAAACATACACACACTCTCTCTCCCTCACTCTCTCTCTCTCCATGACTCTATTTTCACACCCTCTCTCTCTCCACATTTCTCCCTCTGTGTTTTTCTTGTTCCCGCCCTCTCCTACCACCTCCAATTCTATCTCTCTCTCTCCTCATCTCTATCTTCCTTCCTTTCTATCCCTTATCTCCTACCTCCCTCTATCCCTCCCCCCCAAATAACTTTCCTTCTGTCTCTCTCTCTCTTCCTTCCAACTCTATCACTATCTCCCTCCCTCCCTTTCGTTCTCCATCTCTATGTCTCGATCTCTCTCCCTTTCCATTCTCTCCCTATCTATATACTCTCCTCTTCTTTCTCTTCCCTCCTCTCCTCTCTCTCCCTCACACTCCCTCTATCTCTCCCTTCTCACTCTTCTCTCTCTCCACCTCTATCTCTCTATGTCTTTTTTATTTCCTCACTCTTTCCCCCACTACAACTCCATTTCTCTCT
Organism: Pinus tabuliformis; assembly: GCA_031772625.1. Classification (NCBI taxonomy): domain Eukaryota; kingdom Viridiplantae; phylum Streptophyta; class Pinopsida; order Pinales; family Pinaceae; genus Pinus; species Pinus tabuliformis. The sequence continues at coordinate 678,343,210 of CM062816.1, read as the reverse complement.
ATCTCTCCTCTCTCTTCTTTCCTCTCACTCCCTCTCTCCCACCACCCTCTCTCTCCCCCATCACTCTCTCTTTCTTTCTCTCGTTGTCCTCCAACTTTTTCACTATCTCCCTCCCTCTCTCTGCCCCCTCCCCAACTCTCCCTTAAAGTTGATCACATTGTATTGTGCTTAAGAAATTATATAAATTAAAAAAACTTAATTGGTTGTAAAATATTAAACCTATATTTTGGATCAATCTTGTCAAAGAAAATAAAATAATGAAAAACTTTAAAAAGGCATGCACCATATTTAATCTATTATAATTAGTCAATATTCTTACTCTGATCCCTTGGATCCTTAGCTAATATGGATGTATGGTTCTGGCATAGATCCATCTTAGCTTAATTTTATTAAAACCTTAAATTAATTTCTATGGGAATATTTTTAGTAGTCATGAGAATAGAGTGTTTAGATATATCTCAAATTGTAACATTTTCCCTTTTAGATTCAATTAAAAAAATGTTGTAAAATTAAATTAAAATAAAATATTTTTACTATGAAATAAGTTATCGTTTTTTGGCATGTGGTATTGATAAGCCATGGTATTGGCCCATGGTATTATAACAAAGCCTATTTACAAATTAATATCCATGGTAAAGTGAGGGTGAATATCCATGGTGAACAATCTTGTCATATTGTTACAAAATATTTTGATTGTGAATTTTTTTTTTTGGGCACGCGGTATTGATAATCCATGGTATTGTAACAAATGCTATTTTTTAAAAGTTAGTAATATCTACCATAATGTCGGGGTGAATATCCACGGTTAAGAATCTTGTCATATTGTTATAAAATATTTTGGCTATGAAATAAGTTATGGTATTTGGATTTGTAGTATTGATAGGTCATGGTATTGGCACATGGTATTGTAACAAAGCCTATTCACAAGTTAATAAAAAATCAAAATATAACAAATTGAATTTTGATATTTTTATTAATTTAACTTTTTATTATTAATTCAGGTCATATTCAAATGTTTACACTCATCCCAATATCATTTTTAACTTCTTATTCTTCTTTTTAACTTAGCATCTTACACAAAATGACATATTCTTATTAAAAATAAATCATTTAACCCAATTTCAATTTATATATTTTATTTTATATTATAAATATTTCTTTTATTTTTTCCATTATAAATATTTCTTTTCTTTTTCATTCCTAGTTAACAAATTCTTATTAAAAATAAATCATTTAACCCAATTTCAATTTATATATTTTATTTTATATTATAAATATTTCTTTTATTTTTTCCATTATAAATATTTCTTTTCTTTTTCATTTCTAGTTTAGTGTTGGGTTCAAATAAAATATTCACAAATTACAACGTCACAATGTAGCACTGCATTTTCTTTGCCTTGTCCATATCTGCATGGAAATGCTAGAAAACGGAAGACCATTAATGTGATCTATGGATTTCATGCGATTCTAACCCAAGATGGAGTTTGCAGGAGGAAGACCATCAATGTGATCTATGGATTTCATGCGATTCTAACCCAAGATGGAGTTTGCATGGGAAACACCTTAGGAGAGCATCAACGATTAGATGGAGGAAGGGAAAGGTGATTCGGTATGAAGATTTTGGTAATTTTTACATGGCTATGAATTTGGACTCTCGAGAGTTCATCCTTTTTACCAAAGATAAATTTTGTTCTTATGGGTAAACAATTTTGAAGGTTTATATGATCAAAGCATAAATTTTGTCTAGAGTCGAGGGTTTAATGATTATGATAATGCAGATCTTGAAGCTTGCGGTAATTTTTGCATGGGTATGAATTTGGACTCTGGAGAGTTCTTCCCTTTTATTAAAGATGATTTTTTCTCTTATGGGTAAACAATTTCAAGGGTTTATATGATCAAAGCATAAATTTTATCTAGAGATGAGGGTATAATGATTATGATAATGTAGATCTTGATTGCAGCTAACAATTCATGAAAATACAATACACAATTAAGCATTTTGCATGTCCTTATTGATATTTTGGTAATTTTTACATGGGTATGAATTTGGGCTATCGAGAGTTCTTCCTTTTTACTAAAGATAATTTTTGTTCTTATGGGTAAACAATTTCGAGGGTTTATATGATAAAAGCATAAATTGTGTCTAGAGTTGAAGGTTTAATGATTATGAAAATGAAGATCTTGATTGCGACCAACAATTAATCAAAAGACAATGCACAAGTAATCATTTTGCATGTCCTTATTGTACAAAAGGTTTAGTGATTATGATAATGTAGATCTTGATTGTGGCAAACAATTTATCAAAGGACAATGGAAAAGTAAGAATTTTGCATCTCCTTATTGTACAGATCAGTTCGCTCCTCCCTAAATTTTCGAGGGTCAGAATGCAGGAAATTTTATTTTTTCCTTTCACCTTTTTTTAATGTTTTATTTTTTGTGTAATGGACTCTACCACGCCCAAATTCAAAGGGCTTGAGTGATGCAAGAAATTTTTTTGGTAGGAGGCAAATGCTAGACCTTCCTCAAACTTTGTTACATGAAATTAAAATTTCTTGCAATCATGAACATAATTTTTTTTATGTTTCATCCTTAGATTCAGATCTTAATGCCTACAGTTTTAAACCATGCTACTTTATTTTAAGTAGAATATAATTAGATCCATTAAACCTTACAACTCTCCAAAGATTAGATTAATTTCAGCTAAAAAGAATGAACCTGGATGGCTTTTGAAATTTAGATTCAATGCTTACCGGCAATGGTTAAAAATGGAAGAACCCAAATGGTATAATAAATTTTACCTACCTATCAATTTCCAAGACCTTTCCTATTATTATGAACCTAAATAGAGAGAGTAGAAGAAGAAGAGGAGCCTGGATGAGGTGGACCCTAACCTGCTTCATACTTTCCAAAAGTTGGGCATGACCTTGACTAGAAGAAGAGATTGACCAATGTTGTTGTAGATGTTGTTTTTGACAGTGTTTTCATTGCTACCATGCATAGGTAGAATTTATAGGAAGTTGATGTTATCTTTTGTTTGTTATAAGAGGTAATTAGAGAGTACCTTTATGTAGTTAGGAAGTAGCTTGGTAGGGTTGTTCCTCTTGCTGATAACTACTATGTTGCATTATATTTTTTTTTTAGTGATAGTTCCTTCTATTATATCCCTAGGCACACTTTGTCACCCACAGAAATATCCACTTATTTTAGGATGAATGAGATGGAGACCAGGGATTTTGAGAGGACTCTTACTGTTGTAGATGGGAGGAGTTTTGTGAGGTGAGAGGAGTTCTGTGACATATATTGAAGGATGCACTGCACCATTTTATGACACCAATCATCTCCATGCCACAATAGTGGATGTCTATTACATTGAGGGAGCAACAATAAAGTATTCCACTATAAATGATTGGTATGTGGGGGATGAGGAATGAAGACGTGGGATTTATAATTTTATTACGAAAAGATGTTTGTGTGGTGGAGACAAATCCTACAGGTAAATCGTATCATTATATTTATATGAATTAGAATGTGTTCAATATAGAAATATGTATGTACTCTTGAATTTATCTATGTTGAAATAAGATCAAGAATAAAGTTGTCATTTCAAATAATTGGGATATACCATGTAATTTTACTTTACTACATGGAATTCTTGATTTGTTAGATCCCAACTAGTTAGGGTTGAATTTTTTTTTTTTGTAATCAGATTAAGAATAAAGTTGTCATTTCAATCACTGAAATATACCATGTAAAATTTAATGACTACATGAAATTGTTTACTTGATAGAGTCAAAGTTATTAGGATTATGAAGAGTCCTCTTTCATGATAATATTTGTGAATGCTCTATTCTTGCTCAAAGAATTACATATTATAGAAGGGTGGAAAATAAATAAGATGCAACTGAATGGATTATGTTTTAAAATGTCTGGAGGGAGTATAAAATCATTTTTAGATGCGTTCAAATATTTTGGGGCACCCACTAAAGTGCTTCAATTAACTCCTCGTTAATTCCATTTCTATTATCCCAATGCTTCTAGAAGTCCTTATCCCAATTGATCTCTTAACTATCTTGGAGGGAAATTGATTACTTGATTGGCACCCATGGATTACAATTTGATTAGTAGTAAGGGATGAGAAAGGTTCATATTCTTCAATATATTCCACAAGTTAAAAGCATATCGAATGATTTCCTTTCTGTTTAATTGATACAACAATCACTCGACAATTTGTTAGGATTTTGAGACCTTTTTCAATGAATTTATTTTTTGAAACTTAATATGTTATCAATTAAAGAAATGAAAGAAAAGGTGGAAATGATGCAATGGAAGGATTTTTTGTTTTAGTGCCTAAGAATGCCTTGCTGATGTGAGGGGCTTGGTATTTTCTTGACTCAAGATTAGTGGCATTTGACTTCCTAGCATTTCTTTTAGTTTCATTTTTGTTGTGTTTATATTGCTATCCTTGAAGTTGGTGATCTATTGTTGGTGTAATAGGAAGTATTAAATACTAAACACTCTCAAAGGTGATATTGATGGATGACGGACTTTAAATGACCCTACTTGACACTTTTGTATTACATGATCATGCAAAGAAATTATTAATCAATATTAAAGGGAAGATGATTAACATGCAATGTTTCTTGGTTTGTCATATAATTACTACATTTTGGCCCCCAATAATATATTTGAGGCTATGTTTTGGTTGTTACTTGTGTAGCTTCCCTTTGGCTCAGAAAAACATCGAAGATAAATGTCCACTGTATTGGCATTGGACATCATCAAAGAGGAATTCACCAAAATCGGTAGAGGACATGGGATAAATTGGTACAATCAGTGGATAATGCTAGAGAAACACCGAGGCACCATAATTTATTGTGTATTTAGATTCACTCGAAATTTACTAGTCACAAAAGTACCATTTTTTCTAAATATTTTCATGTATACATAAATACTAAAAATGCAATTTCGAACTAATTATTAAAACTAATAATTATTTGATAGTCATAATTTATAATTAAATAGTATAATATGATTAATATTATTGGACAAAACTATAGGGTCCAACTGTGAGGGGCATTGTGACAATATATGTACACTTCTCATTGTATTAGACAATCATCTCTCAGAGTGTGATATCCATCCAATGAAATGTACTCCCAAAGGCCATTGTGGGATTGAAATTTTTTCTTTCAGTGGAAAAGTGGTGATATATTTTCTTAGGCCTTAGTGTGCTGCTTCCCTAAGGTTTTGACACTATCACAACTAGCACCTTCATTCAACCAAGTGAGGTACTAATCTTGGAAATTTGAATAATTTTGTCTCCACAATCTAATATGATGTTGGATCAATCTCATGATCCTAAAAACATAGGTCATAATAGTGAGGAACTTTTACTGTGGGAAAAATAATATCCAAAATTAAGGAACATCACACTTTTAGAACAAGCAATAAAGATATTTTTTATAGTAATTTTTTTTTCCATTTGTTTTCACAAGTTATCTATTGCATGATATTTTTAACATGTAACTTAATTGGTATGATTGTGCCTAAGTTTTTGTTGAATGTTGAATACTAAGTTCCTAAGATTTTATTTTCTATGGTGACATTTTATTTGTTTTATTTATACATGTCACCTAGCCGCATAGTGTCCACTATCGAATGTTGAGGTATATGTTGTATAAATATTTTGTATTCTACTTTATTTTATATTCAAGTATTCATCGTCTTTCATGTTTGAAACTCTGCATTGTATCTTCTTTCATTTTTAGGGGAGGAACTCAATATGGACAGTAAGAAGTAGCAATTGAAGAAAGAAGAGAACAATAACATTGGAGCGACAAATGCAAAATGAGAAAGAGAAGAGAATATGTCTAGTGATACCCTTAGAGCCAATATCTTGCATAAGACACACTCATAGAGACTGATGGTCAAGCCTTCAGAGTTGGTGAATTCACTTGCAATGCTTTGGCAACATAGTGATAATGTTTTGAAATGATAAAACAATATTTCATGTGTAAATTGTAATTCAACCGACATTAAGTTGGAAACTGATATTGTGTTACTTGATATTTTATATAATAAAATTTATATGGTTGAAATTATTTTTATTTTCACTTAATGTTATTTAGTCTCGTAATTAACGTATGTAACTTTGTGTTATCATATTAGATAAACATGCACATCGTATGACATTTTTTTAAAATTTAGTCACAAAATCATACTAATTAATTTATGTTGATTAATAATAAACACATAAAATCAATATAAAGCTACTAAATTAGTAGTTTATATTAATTAATGATGAACACGAATAAAATGAATATATGATTGAATTAGTTGTTTACAATGATTATGAATGAAATTAAATGAAATGAATAGAAACTAATAAATCAGTCGTTTATATAATGAATATGAAAATACCAAAAATTGATGAATTACTACTGCAAATGATAATTTTTCGATTAAAATGATCACTAAATTTTGCATATATACAACTATTAGTAGCTAATTTACAGTATCTTATAACACAACTAAAATTTAGTCATATTTCTTTAGTCATTAATTGGTTTTAAATGATGACTAAAATTTGCATATGTATGACTATTAGTAGCTAATTTACAGTATCTTATAACACAACCAGCATTTTGGCTATATTTATTTGTTCATTAATTGGTCTTCTCGAGGATTCATATAGTAATATAATTTTTTGTATATTTGGTCATTAATTGCGACAATTAATGACTAAATCAATGAAAAGTTAATGACCAAATTTATAACTAAACATACTACTAGATGGTAAAATTGAGAAAACCAATTAATGACTAAGGTAAAAATGACTAAAAATTGGTCGTGTTATAAGATACTGTAAATTAGTTACTATTGGTCACCGACTTAAAAATGGTCATTTATATGCAAATTTTAGTTGTTTTATATTAATTAATTGGTCATTTCGTACTAGTGTGGGACTTTTACCATTTTCATAACAAATATTTTGTATATAATGAGGTCATGTGTGCATTCAAAAAATAGTCGGAGTAGATAGACATTGTCTTGCTAGCAAATGTTTTCATGAGATCCATTGTTTTAAAAATCATTTGCATTTCTTACACACACACATGCACAAAGCTATAAGGATCAACAAGGCCCTTCTAAATGGAAGGACAATGAGCTCACCCTTTGTCACTTATTCCCGATGTCATAGAGAGGACTATTCCCCTACCATTGCTTAACAAATATATACTTTCTTTACATACTTTTGCTTGTTCTATACTTTTCATTAATTTCTTAAAAAAAAAATTGTGATGCTTACTAACAAACTAATCACATTATCTCTCACATTCTATTATTAATATCTTTCGTTTCCATTAATTGAGAGGTTTTTTCTCATCCTAGCTACCTAAATCTCCAAACCATAATCCTAACTCCAAGACCTATAACTCTCCTCCTTAGCCACAAGCTCACCCTATTGAAAAAATATAGTCATACATCATATCATGGTAAAAAAAAAACCTTGATCTCACTTAGGTCCTTTTCAACCAATGTAGATTCTCGACACTCAACAATATGTAGTAAACTAAGGTAAAGGTATCTTTATATGATCCACAAGCATTAGAATACTTGTATCTTTTCATTCCCTCTTCCTTTAGCATGATTACTTCTTGTAGGATCTTGAAGATAGGCTTCATGGCACATGAACTAGGTGAATAAAAATATTGTACAACTTCCATGATCAATAATGTACTATCACAAACCAATGTCTCATTGATGCCCTAGTAACTCTTTATTTCTCTAAGCTCAAATGGGTGGTTGGGAAGTTAGTATGGGAAACCCATGACCAACTGTATTTGTTTAAAAAGATCCCTTGGTTAACACTACTTTATTAGGAAGAAGCACAACAATGGAATTTTTATAGTGCTTAATGAATAAATTTCTTGATGAAAGTGTAATTCAACCTCATGGAATCTCATAGTAACCTTCCAAGGCTTATGATGGAAAACAAAAATATAAAAGAAATATATTTTAATTACTTCAATTGGATTCCACATGATTGTGAAGCCCTTTGAGTAGCCCTTCACACTAATCTTTATTGTTCCACAATCCTTTTAGAATCCCTTTACTAGAAAAATCATGGTGTCTCCATTGCACATGGTTTCTTAAATCATCATAATATTATTTTTTTCCTTTGTTAATTGTTTAATACAGTGTTTCTTGTATTATTATAATAGTAAGTTTGGTTTATGTTAAGGGTAATACTGTGTTTCTTGAATCATTATAATAGTAGGCTTGGTTTATGTTAAGGGTTGATAGTTTTAACTTATTGAATGTTTGGGTAGATAGCTTGGTTTGTTGAGTGGATCAAGGATATCATTTTCCTTTTCATGGGATGGGTTACATATCTTTATTTTTAACTCTATATAATGTTTAGCTAAATATATGCATTATTTCATTCGTGATGTTTTCCTTTTAGATGTTGTTGCTCTATTCGTTTCCTTGTTATGGATAAAGAAGGGCCAACGATTATATTGATATTTCCATAAAATTATATCCATTATTGGTGAGTAGGAATGGTATACCTATTTCAATATGTTTGCGTAATATAACACACATGCTTTCTCATGAAAGAATTCAGAAGTGCTCTATTTTTGTTTTCTAATTAAATTCTCGATTCACCACAGGTCAGCCAAGTGGGGAATAAAAGGAGATGGGACTAAAGTTAATGGCAGCAAAGAGCTTTTATTTTAAACCTCAAAATTCTTTGCACATAACACTTCATTTTCACAACCATGACCAATAAAACTACACTATAAGTTTGATTTAGTGTAAGAAGTATTAATATTACAAGGTATTTGGATTTTCCCTCACTAGAAATGAGTGTTCAATGGTAGTGAGTTTGTGCCTTTATATTTGGTTTAGTGGTTGCGTTGTCCTACTAAATCCGGTTAAGTATCTAGCTATGTAAACACAAATTATATGGGATGTATGAGGGAAAAAAACCTCCTTGTCTTCTTGCGTTAAGGCTGGCTCTAGAATTGTCTACGAGGGACTTGTATAGGTAGCATGAAGGTGGGTTACAAATATATCTCTCTGGCTTCATTTTTAAGCGTCCTAGTTTTGCTTTTCTTTATGATCGTTTCTATGGTAGGTAGTTTATACTACAAGTTCTTCGTGTGATATATATAAGTGGTAAATCAAGGGTGGCTCCTTGCTCAAGGTCAGATTTAATTTTCTATTTCCATTGGAGTAGGTTTAATCTCCTTCATTTTTTGTGTTGTTATCCTTTTTTGTTTAATCTCCTTATGTTTTGTGTCATTTACTTTGATTTAGGGAGTTTTGTCTCTTGGCTGGATACAAGTCCACTCCTATAATATTCTTCTTACTCTCTTTCAACATTTTATCTTAGTTTCCTTTGAGCATAGGACTTGTAAGGCCCCCACAAGTTTAAGGGAAAAATAGGTAGTTGCCCACTATAGCATGTTTGTGTTAGGAACACTGCTCTAGCGATTAGAATATATATATAGGGTGTTAAGACATGAGTTAGAATCAGTAGAAGGTTAATTTTGTATGTATATGTAGGAGAATAGGTTGGGAGATAGGTCCCTGAAATAAAGAATAAGGGAACTCATCAAAGAGGATAAATGAAAAATATAGATATGTATTGGCAGCTTAAAACTATAATGGGAACTGATGTGATAGAGCATTCTGAAGTTGAACAAGAGTCTCTTACAAGTGTTGATGAGGTGGAGGCTCAATTAACAAAGGTGGATAACAACTTATCATTTATAACAAATTTGAAATTTACAGGAGAGATGGACATAGAATGCAAGTGGCTTCAATTAATTTGGAATTTACAGGAGACAGGGCCATAGAATGCAAGTGGATTCATTTACTATTTAAATGTCAATTATAGTATATTTTGAATTGCCTTGTAGTCATACTTTTCTTGGAAATCTAGATTAAAAAGGCTCTCAACCCTTCATAGTGGGTGGTAACTAATATGGGAGTGCCAGGGTGGCTTATGATTGATTTGTCTTTTAGTCATAATTTTCTTGGAAATCTAGATCAAAAAGGCTTTCGGCCCTTCATAGTGGGTAGTAACTATTACGGGAGTGCTAAGTTGGCTTAAAACCCCATTTTATATTCGTCATGAATTGAGAGGGTAGAGCGTGATATAAGAAGATCTAGAACTGACCCCTATTGCAAAAACTTAAGTGCTTTGATTGGCTCATCCTTGAAAATCTCATTCTCACTTGGGATAACTTCTTGCGCACAGGCTTCATTAGCACCAAGATATGTTGTTCATGTCTAAATGGGGTTGAGTCAATTGAGCACCTTTGCCTCTAGTTCTCGCTTTATGGACATATTTTTATCTTACTTCCATTTGTTGGATTCTAGAACTTCTATTTAGTTTGCTTCCTCCATGCAATGGTGGGATAAAAAATGGGCCTTTATAAATATCTTCCTATCTTTATTGCATGGCAAATTCAAAATGTAAGAAACAAACCATTTTTTTAGGACTTATCCATTGATTCTCTTTATATGCTTACATTGATAATCGAGTTCTTCAAAGCCTATCTGATATGCCTTAAGCACCAACCCTTCTATCCTTTTTGTTTTCCTCCAAGTCACAACTCCTATTATGTTGACTCTTTCAATGGTGCTTCCAATGACTACCACTAGTGGAGGTTCTTTCATTCTTTTACAAGGGCATCTTCCTTCCATACTTGTGAAAATTTTGTTGCTGGCACTAACTTTAAAACAAATCTATGCAATGTTAAGCTCTCCTTTATTTCTAAAAGTGTTTCTTTATTTCTAAATGTGTTATTGACTAGATCACTAGAATTAACCTGCACTATCTTAGCTTTAGCCATTGAGTGAACAAAATCTCTGTCCTCAAAAATAATTTTATTTTTCTTTCTTTTCATCGTATCCACATAGTGTGGAATAGAGAGGCTGATTTCATTTCTAGTTTAGTGTTGGGTTCAAATAAAATATTCACAAATTACAACGTCACAATGTAGCACTGCATTTTCTTTGCCTTGTCCATATCTGCATGGAAATTCTAGATGGAGGAAGACCATCAATGTGATCTATGGATTTCATGCAATTCTAACCCAAGATGGAGTTTGCAGGAGGAAGACCATCAATGTGATCTATGGATTTCATGCGATTCTAACCCAAGATGGAGTTGCATGGGAAACACCTTAGGAGAGCATCAACGATTAGATGGAGGAAGGGAAAGGTGATTCGGTATGAAGATTTTGGTAATTTTTACATGGCTATGAATTTGGACTCTCGAGAGTTCATCCTTTTTACCAAAGATAAATTTTGTTCTTATGGGTAAACAATTTTGAAGGTTTATATGATCAAAGCATAAATTTTGTCTAGAGTCGAGGGTTTAATGATTATGATAATGCAGATCTTGAAGCTTGCGGTAATTTTTACATGGGTATGAATTTGGACTCTGGAGAGTTCTTCCCTTTTATTAAAGATGATTTTTGCTCTTATGGGTAAACAATTTCAAGGGTTTATATGATCAAAGCATAAATTTTATCTAGAGATGAGGGTATAATGATTATGATAATGTAGATCTTGATTGCAGCTAACAATTCATGAAAAGACAATACACAATTAAGCATTTTGCATGTCCTTATTGATATTTTGGTAATTTTTACATGGGTATGAATTTGGGCTATCGAGAGTTCTTCCTTTTTACTAAAGATAATTTTTGTTCTTATGGGTAAACAATTTCGAGGGTTTATATGATAAAAGCATAAATTTTGTCTAGAGTTGAAGGTTTAATGATTATGAAAATGAAGATCTTGATTGCGACCAACAATTAATCAAAAGACAATGCACAAGTAATCATTTTGCATGTCCTTATTGTACAAAAGGTTTAGTGATTATGATAATGTAGATCTTGATTGTGGCAAACAATTTATCAAAGGACAATGGAAAAGTAAGAATTTTGCATCTCCTTATTGTACAGATCAGTTCGCTCCTCCCTAAATTTTCGAGGGTCAGAATGCAGGAAATTTTATTTTTTCCTTTCACCTTTTTTTAATGTTTTATTTTTTGTGTAATGGACTCTACCACGCCCAAATTCAAAGGGCTTGAGTGATGCAAGAAATTTTTTTGGTAGGAGGCAAATGCTAGACCTTCCTCAAACTTTGTTACATGAAATTAAAATTTCTTGCAATCATGAACATAAATTTTTTTATGTTTCATCCTTAGATTCAGATCTTAATGCCTACAGTTTTAAACCATGCTACCTTATTTTGAGTAGAATATAATTATATCCATTAAACCTTACAACCCTCCAAAGATTAGGTTAATTTCAGCTAAAAAGAATGAACCTAGATGGCTTTTGCAATTTAGATTCAATGCTTACCGACAATGGTTAAAAATGGAAGAACCTAAATGGTATAATAAATTTTACCCACCTATCAATTTCCAAGACCTTTCCTATTATTATGAACCTAAATAGAGAGAGTAGAAGAAGAAGAGGAGCCTGGATGAGGTGGACCCTAACCTGCTTCATACTTTCCAAAAGTTGGGCATGCCCTTGACTAGAAGAAGAGATTGACCAATGTTGTTGTAGATGTTGTTTTTGACAGTGTTTTCATTGCTACCATGCATAGGTAGAATTTATAGGAAGTTGATGTTATCTTTTGTTTGATATAAGAGGTAATTAGAGAGTACCTTTATGTAGTTAGGAAGTAGCTTGGCAGGGCTGTCCCTCCTGCTGATAACTACTATGTTGCATTATATTTTTTTTTAGTGATAGTTCCTTCTATTATATCCCTAGGCACACTTTGTCACCCACAGAAATATCCACTTATTTTAGGATGAATGAGATGGAGACCAGGGATTTTTAGAGGACTCTTACTGTTGTAGATGGGAGGAGTTTTGTGAGGTGAGAGGAGTTCTGTGACATATATTGAAGGATGCACTGCACCATTTTATGACACCAATCATCTCCATGCCACAATAGTGGATGTCTATTACATTGAGGGAGCAACAATAAAGTATTCCACTATAAATGATTGGTATGTGGGGGATGAGGAATGAAGACGTGGGATTTATAATTTTATTACGAAAAGATGTTTGTGTGGTGGAGACAAATCCTACAGGTAAATCGTATCATTATATTTATATGAAATATTAGAATGTGTTCAATATAGAAATATGTATGTACTCTTGAATTTATCTATGTTGAAATAAGATAAAGAATAAAGTTGTCATTTCAAATAATTGGGATATACCATGTAATTTTACTTTACTACATGGAATTCTTGATTTGTTAGATCCCAACTAGTTAGGGCTGATTTTTTTTTTTTTTGTAATCAGATTAAGAATAAAGTTGTCATTTCAATCACTGAAATATACCATGTAAAATTTAATGACTACATGAAATTGTTTACTTGTTAGAGCCAAAGTTATTAGGATTATGAAGAGTCCTCTTTCATGATAATATTTATGAATGCTCTATTCTTGCTCAAAGAATTACATATTATAGAAGGGTGGAAAATAAATAAGATGCAACTGAATGGATTATGTTTTAAAATGTGTGGAGGGAGTATAAAATCATTTTTAGATGCGTTCAAATATTTTGGGGCACCCACTAAAGTGCTTCAATTAACTCCTCGTTAATTCCATTTCTACTATCCCAATGCTTCTAGAAGTCCTTATCCCAATTGATCTCTTAACTATCTTGGAGGGAAATTGATTACTTGATTGGCACCCATGGATTACAATTTGATTAGTAGTAAGGGATGAGAAAGGTTCATATTCTTCAATATATTCCACAAGTTAAAAGCATATCGAATGATTTCCTTTCTGTTTAATTGATACAACAACCACTCGACAATTTGTTAGGATTTTGAGACCTTTTTCAATGAATTTATTTTTTGAAACTTAATATGTTATGAATTAAAGAAATGAAAGAAAAGGTGGAAATGATGCAATGGAAGGATTTTTTGTTTTAGTGCCTAAGAATGCCTTGCTGATGTGAGGGGCTTGGTATTTTCTTGACTCAAGATTAGTATCATTTGACTTCCTAGCATTTCTTTTAGTTTCATTTTTGTTGTGTTTATATTGCTATCCTTGAAGTTGGTGATCTATTGTTGGTGTAATAGGAAGTATTAAATACTAAACACTCTCAAAGGTGATATTGATGGATGATGGACTTTAAATGACCCTTCTTGACACTTTTGTATTACATGATCATGCAAAGAAATTATTAATCAATATTAAAGGGAAGATGATTAACATGCAATGTTTCTTGGTTTGTCATATAATTACTACATTTTGGCCCCCAATAATATATTTGAGGCTATGTTTTGGTTGTTACTTGTGTAGCTTCCCTTTGGCTCAGAAAAACATCGAGGATAAATGTCCACTGTATTGGCATTGGACATCATCAAAGAGGAATTCACCAAAATCGGTAGAGGACATGGGATAAATTGGTACAATCAGTGGATAATGCTAGAGAAACACCGAGGCACCATAATTTATTGTGTATTTAGATTCACTCGAAATTTACTAGTCACAAAAGTACCATCTTTTCTAAATATTTTCATGTATACATAAATACTAAAAATGCAATTTCGAACTAATTATTAAAACTAATAATTATTTGATAGTCATAATTTATAATTAAAAGGTATAATATGATTAATATTATTGGACAAAACGATAGGGTCCAACTGTGAGGGGCATTGTGACAATATATGTACACTTATCATTGTATTAGACAATCATCTCTCAGAGTGTGATATCCATCCAATGAAATGTACTCCCAAAGGCCATTGTGGGATTGAAATTTTTTCTTTCAGTGGAAAAGTGGTGATATATTTTCTTAGGCCTTAGTGTGCTGCTTCCCTAAGGTTTTGACACTATCACAACTAGCACCTTCATTCAACCAAGTGAGGTACTAATCTTGGAAGTTTGAATAATTTTGTCTCCACAATCTAATATGATGTTGGATCAATCTCATGATCCTAAAAACATAGGTCATAATAGTGAGGAACTTTTACTGTGGGAAAAATAATATCCAAAATTAAGGAACATCACTCTTTTAGAACAAGCAATAAGGATATTTTTTATAGTAATTTTTTTTTTTCCATTTGTTTTCACAAGTTATCTATTGCATGATATTTTTAACATGTAACTTAATTGGTATGATTGTGCCTAAGGTTTTGTTGAATGTTGAATACTAAGTTCCTAAGATTTTATTTTCTATGGTGACATTTTATTTGTTTTATTTATACATGTCACCTAGCCGCATAGTGTCCACTATCGAATGTTGAGGTATATGTTGTATAAATATTTTGTATTCTACTTTATTTTATATTCAAGTATTCATCGTCTTTCATGTCTGAAACTCTGCATTGTATCTTCTTTCATTTTTAGGGGAGGAACTCAATATGGACAGTAAGAAGTAGCAATTGAAGAAAGAAGAGAACAATAACATTGGAGCGACAAATGCAAAATGAGAAAGAGAAGAGAATATGTCTAGTGATACCCTTAGAGCCAATATCTTGCATAAGACACACTCATAGAGACTGATGGTCAAGCCTTCAGAGTTGGTGAATTCACTTGCAATGCTTTGGCAACATAGTGATAATGTTTTGAAATGATAAAACAATATTTCATGTGTAAATTGTAGTTCAACCGACATTAAGTTGGAAACTGATATTGTGTTATTTGATATTTTATATAATAAAATTTATATGGTTGAAATTATTTTTATTTGCACTTAATGTTATTTAGTCTCATAATTAACGTATGTAACTTTGTGTTATCATATTAGATAAACATGCACATCGTATGACATTTTTTTAAAATTTAGTCACAAAATCATACTAATTAATTTATGTTGATTAATAATAAACACATAAAATCAATATAAAGCTACTAAATTAGTAGTTTTTATTAATTAATGATGAACACGAATAAAATGAATATATGATTGAATTAGTTGTTTACAATGATTATGAATGAAATTAAATGAAATGAATAGAAACTAATAAATCAGTCGTTTATATAATGAATATGAAAATACCAAAAATTGATGAATTACTCCTGCAAATGATAATTTTTTTATTAAAATGATCACTAAATTTTGCATATATACAACTATTAGTAGCTAATTTACAGTATCTTATAACACAACTAAAATTTAGTCATATTTCTTTAGTCATTAATTGGTTTTAAATGATGACTAAAATTTGCATATGTATGACTATTAGTAGCTAATTTACAGTATCTTATAACACAACCAGCATTTTGGCTATATTTATTTGTTCATTAATTGGTTTTCTCGAGGATTCATATGGTAATATATTTTGTTGTATATTTGGTCATTAATTGCAACAATTAATGACTAAATCAATGAAAAATTAATGACCAAATTTATAACTAAACATACTACTAGATGGTAAAATTGAGAAAACCAATTAATGACTAAGGTAAAAATGACTAAAAATTGGTCGTGTTATAAAATACTGTAAATTAGTTACTATTGGTCACCGACTTAAAAATGGTCATTTATATGCAAATTTTAGTTGTTTTATATTAATTAATTGGTCATTTCGTACTAGTGTGGGACTTTTACCATTTTCATAACAAATATTTTGTATATAATGAGGTCATGTGTGCATTCAAAAAATAGTTGGAGTAGATAGACATTGTCTTGCTAGCAAATGTTTTCATGAGATCCATTGTTTTAAAAATCATTTGCATTTCTTACACACACACATGCACAAAGCTATAAGGATCAACAAGGCCCTTCTAAATGGAAGGACAATGAGCTCACCGTTTGTCACTTATTCCCGATGTCATAGAGAGGACTATTGCCCTACCATTGCTTAACAAATATATACTTTATTTACATACTTTTGCTTGTTCTATACTTTTCATTAATTTATTAAAACAAAAATTGTGATGCTTACTAACAAACTAATCACATTATCTCTCACATTCTATTATTAATATCTTTCGTTTCCATTAATTGAGAGGTTTTTTCTCATCCTAGCTACCTAACTCTCCAAACCATAATCCTAACTTCAAGACCTATAACTCTCCTCCTTAGCCACAAGCTCACCCAATTGAAAAATTATAGTCATACATCATATCATGGTAAAAAAAAAACGTTGATCTCACTTAGGTCCTTTTCAACCAATGTAGATTCTCGACACTCAACAATATGTAGTAAACTAAGGTAAAGGTATCTTTATATGATCCACGAGCATTAGAATACTTGTATCTTTTCATTCCCTCTTCCTTTAGCATGATTACTTCTTGTAGGATCTTGAAGATAGGCTTCATGGCACATGAACTAGGTGAATAAAAATATTGTACAACTTCCATGATCAATAATGTACTATCACAAACCAATGTCTCATTGATGCCCTAGTAACTCTTTATTTCTCTAAGCTCAAATGGGTGGTTGGGAAGTTAGTATGGGAAACCCATGACCAACTGTATTTGTTTAAAAAGAGCCCTTGGTTAACACTACTTTATTAGGAAGAAGCACAACAATGGAATTTTTATAGTGTTTAATGAATAAATTTCTTGATGAAAGTGTAATTCAACCTCATGGAATCTCATAGTAACCTTCCAAGGCTTATGATGGAAAACAAAAATATAAAAGAAATATATTTTAGTTACTTCAATTGGATTCCACATGATTGTGAAGCCCTTTGAGTAGCCCTTCACACTAATCTTTATTGTTCCACAATCCTTTTAGAATCCCTTTACTAGAAAAATCATGGTGTCTCTATTGCACATGGTTTCTTAAATCATCATAATAATATTTTTTTCCTTTGTTAATTGTTTAATATAGTGTTTCTTGTATTATTATAATAGTAAGTTTGGTTTATGTTAAGGGTAATACTGTGTTTCTTGAATCATTATAATAGTAGGCTTGGTTTATGTTAAGGGTTGATAGTTTTAACTTATTGAATATTTGGGTAGATAGCTTGGTTTGTTGTGTGGATCAAGGATATCATTTTCCTTTTCATGGGATGGGTTACATATCATTATTTTTAACTCTATATAATGGTTTAGCTAAATATATGCATTATTTCATTCGTGATGTTTTCCTTTTAGATGTTGTTGCTCTATTCGTTTCCTTGTTATGGATAAAGAAGGGCCAACGATTATATTGATATTTCCATAAAATTATATCCATTATTGGTGAGTAGGAATGGTATACCTATTTCAATATGTTTGTGTAATATAACACACATGCTTTCTCATGAAGGAATTCAGAAGTGCTCTATTTTTGTTTTCTAATTAAATTCTCGATTCACCACAGGTCAGCCAAGTGGGGAATAAAAGGAGATGGGACTAAAGTTAATGGCAGCAAAGAGCTTTTATTTTAAACCTCAAAATTCTTTGCACATAACACTTCATTTTCACAACCATGACCAATAAAACTACACTATAAGTTTGATTTATTGTAAGAAGTATTAATATTACAAGGTATTTGGATTTTCCCTCGCTAGAAATGAGTGTTCAATGGTAGTGAGTTTGTGACTTTATATTTGGTTTAGTGGTTGTGTTGTTCTACTAAAGCCGGTTAAGTAGCTAGCTATGTAAACACAAATTATATGGGATGTATGAGGGAAAAAAACCTCCTTGTCTTCTTGCGTTAAGGCTGGCTCTAGAATTGTCTACGAGGGACTTGTATAGGTAGCATGAAGGTGGGTTACAAATATATCTCTCTGGCTTCATTTTTAAGAGTCCTAGTTTTGCTCTTCTTTATGATCGTTTCTATGGTAGGTAGTTTATACTACAAGTTCTTCGTGTGATATATATAAGTGGTAAATCAAGGTGGCTCCTTGCTCAAGGTCAGTTTTAATTTTCTATTTCCATTGGAGTAGGTTTAATCTCCTTCATTTTTTGTGTTGTTATCCTTTTTTGTTTAATCTCCTTATGTTTTGTGTCATTTACTTTGATTTAGGAGTTTTGTCTCTTGGCTGGATACAAGTCCACTCCTATAATATTCTGCTTACTCTCTTTCAATATTTTATCTTAGTTTCCTTTGAGCATAGGACTTGTAAGGCCCCCACAAGTTTAAGGGAAAAATAGGTAGTTGCCCACTATAGCATGTTTGTGTTAGGAACACTGCTCTAGCGATTAGAATATATATATAGGGTGTTAAGACATGAGTTAGAATCAGTAGAAGGTTAATTTTGTATGTATATGTAGGAGAATAGGTTGGGAGATAGGTCCCTGACATAGAGAATAAGGGAACTCATCAAAGAGGATACATGAAAAATATAGATATGTATTGGCAGCTTAAAACTATAATGGGAACTGATGTGATAGAGCATTCTGAAGTTGAACAAGAGTCTCTTACAAGTGTTGATGAGGTGGAGGCTCAATTAACAAAGGTGGATAACAACTTATCATTTATAACAAATTTGAAATTTACAGGAGAGATGGACATAGAATGCAAGTGGCTTCAATTAATTTGGAATTTACAGGAGACAGGGCCATAGAATGCAAGTGGATTCATTTACTATTTAAATGTCAATTATAGTATCTTTTGAATTGCCTTGTAGTCATACTTTTCTTGGAAATCCAGATTAAAAAGGCTCTCAACCCTTCATAGTGGGTGGTAACTAATATGGGAGTGCCAGGGTGGCTTATGATTGATTTGTCTTTTAGTCATACTTTTCTTGGAAATCTAGATCAAAAAGGCTTTCGGCCCTTCATAGTGGGTAGTAACTATTATGGGAGTGCTAAGTTGGCTTAAAACCCCATTTTATATTCGTCATGAATTGAGAGGGTAGAGCATGATATAAGAAGATCTGGAACTGACCCCTATTGCAAAAACGTAAGTGCTTTGATTGTCTCACCCTTGAAAATCTCATTCTCTACATGCATCATTTTTGAGTGGTTACAGTTATAATAATTGCAACATAACAAAATCAAAGCTTTTCTCGTTTACGTTAGGTGATTCTGGGAATCCCCGCTGTCAATATATATGAAATTTAGGAGTTTTAATTTGAATCTAATTCCTCTAAATTCTGGCGAAGTATCATTTATTCTAGTGTCACCCATTATGATTTTCAACCATAGAACAACAAACTTTATTTATTAATTCAAAAAATATTATTTCCCAACCAGAATCAACTAATCTCAATCCCTATTGTTTTAGGTTAAATCAAAACCCTTAATGTCCAAACTATTATCATTATCTTTTAAGTGATACCGAAGCTGATAATCCATTTTATTAATTCCTCATTTAAAAATTTAAGAGTTAAAATGATAAAATAGTAACTTCAATAACATTAACAGAGAATCAAATAACATAATACTTTTTTAACATTAATAGGGAATCAAATAAATCTACATGCATTATTTTGGAGTTGTTACAGTTATAATAATTGCAACATAACAAGATCAAAGCTTTTCTCGTTTACGTTGGGCGATTCCCACAATCACTCAACTCCCAATATATTTTAAATTTAGGAATTTTAATTTGAATCTAATTCCTCTAAATTCCGACAAAGTATCATTTATTCTAGTGTCACCCATTATGATTCTCAATCATAGAACAACAAACTTTATTTATTAATACTTATTTATTAATTTAAAAAATATCATTTTCCAGCCAGAATCAACTAATCTCAATCTCTAATGTTTTAGGTTATGTCAAAACTCTTAATGTCCAAACTATTATCATTATATTTTAAGTGATACCAAAGTTGTTAATCCACTTTATTAATCCCTCATTTAAAAATCCAAGAGTTAAAATGATAAAATAGTAACTTCAGTAACATTAACAAGGAATCAAATAACATGCCACTTTTTTAACATTAATAGGGAATCAAATAAATCTACATGCATCATTTTGGAGTGGTTACAGTGATAATAATTGCAACATAACAAGATAAAAGTTTTTCTCATTTACGTCGGGCGATTCCCGGAATCGCCCGACTACTAATATATTTTAAATTTAGGAATTTAAATTTGAATCTAATTCCTCTAAATTCCAGCAAAGTATCATTTATTCTAGTGTCACCCATTATGATTTTCAACCATAGAACAACAAACTTTATATATATATATATATATATATATATATATATATATATATATATATATATATATATATAGATATATATAAGGGTATGATGTATTGATATAAACTAAGACATTCAATTTAAAAAAAAATATACACATAATGTTAATATTTTAAAGTATTTTTTATGAAATATGTTATGAGCGTTATATTATAATAATAATATTTTTTTAATTTGAATCAAAATTATATTTATATTTTTGTAGGATAGTGCGCGTTTTTTTTTTTTTTTTTTAAATAATTTTTTTTTTAAATCCTAGGAGAAAAGAAAAAAAAAAATTCCCCGAAATTTTAAAGTTTAAATTTTAAATTCAATTTTATTGGCATTTTTTAAAAATTTTGAAAATTGGCACTAAAAAAAGCCATCATTCCACTATCAATACTTTTCATTTTCAAGGTGTTTTTTTCACAATTTTTTCACAAAAAAAAAATCGTTTTCACTGCCATTTTTAAAACATGTTCAAAATTGACCCTAAAAGAAAAAACCATTGTTCCAGTGTACACACTTTTCGTTTTTAGCACTATTTGTTATGTTTTTTTGGGGTTTTAGGCCAGAGTTCCTGTTTTGAGTATATAGTTCCCGTTTCAAAGTTTACATTGTTCTCACAGGGAAATATGTCTGGAACAATTTGCTTGGGAAATCTGACTGTATTCTTGTTCTCTGTCGTAGTAATTGCAATTAATTTGTGAATCTCCTACAAAAGTATCTTCTGCTTTCTTGTGGTGAATGTCTATGGGACCAATCTTTAGCGAAGTTTTGGTGTGGATTTATCTACCTGTAGCTAAAAAATCTACATAGATGCATCATGCTATATATGTCATTCTTTTTCCTCTCAAACAAAATTATTTAGACTATTTTAGAAAAATTGTATAGTAAATATGACTATGCAAGTGCAAATAGGCTTTTGATTGAAACTTCAAATGTGACCATGCTTAAAAATCAACATAGAAATGTGATATTCCATATGCCCTATAAATACCAAGTGTAGGCTTCTCATTGGTAATTGGAGACCTAATTCATGACTACCTTTTGATGTCCTTATGGCTCTAGAGGATTGCATCTTGTATGGACCAATATTAAAGCAACCCAACATGAGTTATGCACTAACATACACTAATCTTTTTTTAGCCAAGAGGTTTTATAAGGATCGGTTATAGCAATGCAAGTCAAGTAGAGTTTCAAAACAATTTAAGTTCCTAACAAATGATTAATGGATTCTCTATCAACAATCACTGGGTGTTTGTTGATGTAATACAAATTGGATGCTTGTCACCTTTTGTTGGGGAGACCTGGAAATATTATTTTGTTATTTGTCTTTAGATGTTCTTTAACCAAGAGGTTTTATAAGGGTCAATTAAAGTAATACTAACCAAATAGAGTTTCGAGACAATTTCAGTTGCTACCAAATGATTAGTGAACTCTCTATCAACAATCACTGGGTGTTTATTGATGTAATACAAATTTGATGGTTGTCACCTTTTGCTAAGGAGATCTATTAATATTATTATGTTGTCTGTATTATTATTATTATTATGTGCACCTTCATCCTAAATGTTGTTATATGTATTGTTGCAGTGATTTGGAAGTACATTTCATAACTGATAATGGATTGTTGTGTGTTTTAAAAAAAAGTGGTTAGGCTAGTTTGGTCCACTTTTATCTCCCAAATTCTCTTTGTTTATCATGTTTTGGTGTTTTATCAAGGCTGTTTAAGAGAGACCTCCCACTTCAAATCAATCTTGGATTCTTGTTGTGGAGCCACATGAATGGAAGTCAATTTTATAAAATCTAACATGCTATGTAATAAGATATAAACTAATTTAAAGACATAGGTTCCCTTCATAAAACCTTTCTAATTTTATCAAGCTAACTTTTGAGAGTCACACAAACTTGTAAGATCATACGAAAGAAACTCTTCATATTTTGGAGAAAAATCCATCCATGTGAGTTCAAGTGAGAGCTTTGAAAACCATTGGTTCAATGCACCTTTATAAAAAAAGGTCGCGATAAATCATGAGTTCATTCAAGCTAACTATTTTTTTGTTTTCAAAATATATGGGTATTGGCACTAGTTAAAATTGAGCAATCAGTGACTAGATGACTAAGAAAGTTAGTCACCACAACTTTTCCAAGTGAAATACTACCAAAAATGAGAAATCTTTAGTGACCGAACTAAAAACGACTAACATAAATCACTAATTTAGTCACGGGTTAAAATATGTGACTAGCTAATAAGTAATACAACTAAAAATGACTAACATGAATGACTAATTTACTCTAAGAATAAAAATACAACAACCTAACAACTACTACAATAATATGAATCAATTTTTTATGTTAGTCATCTTAATTGTGTCAAGCAATCTAAATTTACAAGTGATAGGGAATTGAAAGGTTGTTAAAGATTGGTTGAAAGGTTATCCTTCCTTAACCATTTCTTCATCCTCACATGGTGTATAGGTGAGCCACCTTTGCATGATTTATCTCTAATAATTTTTTATTTTAAAAATAAATTTTTTTAATAAAAAAAATATTTTATGTATTTTTAAAAAATATATTCATTGAATCTAATTGGATCTAGTTCCAATTTGAAATTAGTTTGAAGGGCAATTTTAATTTTTAAGACTATAATATCAAATAAAAAATACTTTAATTTCATACTAACTAACCTAGATCCATCTTAACCCCAGATCTATCAAGTGCGAAGACGAGTCCAATCTCTCGAGGCGCAAATTTCTTTTTTCTAGTGTAAAACTTGAGGAAATTTTTGCACCTCGAGAGATTGGATCTCTCTTGCCACTTGATAGTTATAGGGTTAATATGGATATAGGTTTGTTATATAATACAATATAATATCTATATTTGTATTTGTGTCTCTTTGTTATGCCCTCTTTCTATCTCACCCCAGAAACATACGCACACTCTCTCTCCCTCACTCTCTCTCTCTCCATGACTCTATTTTCACACCCTCTCTCTCTCCACATTTCTCCCTCTGTGTTTTTCTTGTTCCCGCCCTCTCCTACCACCTCCAATTCCATCTCTCTCTCTCCTCATCTCTATCTTCCTTCCTTTCTATCCCTTATCTCCTACCTCCCTCTATCCCTCCCCCCAAATAACTCTCCTTCTGTCTCTCTCTCTCTTCCTTCCAACTCTATCACTATCTCCCTCCCTCCCTTTCGTTCTCCATCTCTATGTCTCGATCTCTCTCCCTTTCCATTCTCTCCCTATCTATATCCTCTCCTCTTCTTTCTCTTCCCTCCTCTCCTCTCTCTCCCTCACACTCCCTCTATCTCTCCCTTCTCACTCTTCTCTCTCTCCACCTTTATCTCTCTATGTCCTTTTTATTTCCTCACTCTTTCCCCCACTACAACTCCATTTCTCTCTATCTCTCCTCTCTCTTCTTTCCTCTCACTCCCTCTCTCCCACCACCCTCTCTCTCCCCCATCACTCTCTCTTTCTTTCTCTCGTTGTCCTCCAACTTTTTCACTATCTCCCTCCCTCTCTCTGCCCCCTCCCCAACTCTCCCTTAAAGTTGATCACATTGTATTGTGCTTAAGAAATTATATAAATTAAGAAAACTTAATTGGTTGTAAAATATTAAACCTATATTTTGGATCAATCATGTCAAAGAAAATAAAATAATGAAAAACTTTAAAAAGGCATGCACCATATTTAGTCTATTATAAGTAGTCAATTTTCTTGCTCTGATCCCTTGCATCCTTAGCTAATATGGATCTATGGTTCTAGCATAGATCCATCTTAGCTTAATTTTATTAAAACCTTAATTTAATTTCTGTGGGAATATTTTTAGTAGTCGTGAGAATAGAGTGTTTAGATATATCTCAAATTGTAACATTTTCACTTTTAGATTCAATTAAAAAAATGTTGTAAAATTAAATTAAAATAAAATATTTTTACTATGAAATAAGTTATCGTTTTTTGGCATGTGGTATTGATAAGCCATGGTATTGGCCCATGGTATTATAACAAAGCCTATTTACAAATTAATATCCATGGTAAAGTGAGGGTGAATATCCATGGTGAACAATCTTGTCATATTGTTACAAAATATTTTGATTGTGAATTTTTTTTTTGGGCACGCGGTACTGATAATCCATGGTATTGTAACAAATGCTATTTTTTACAAGTTAGTAATATCTACCATAATGTCGGGGTGAATATCCACGGTGAAGAATCTTGTCATATTGTTATAAAATATTTTGGCTATGAAATAAGTTATGGTTTTTGGATTTGTAGTATTGATAGGTCATGGTATTGGCACATGGTATTGTAACAAAGCCTATTCACAAGTTAATAGAAAATCAAAATATAACAAATTGAATTTTGATATTTTTATTAATTTAACTTTTTATTATTAATTCAGGTCATATTCAAATGTTTACACTCATCCCAATATCATTTTTAACTTCTTATTCTTCTTTTTAACTTAGCATCTTACACAAAATGACATATTCTTATTAAAAATAAATCATTTAACCCAATTTCAATTTATATATTTTATTTTATATTATAAATATTTCTTTTATTTTTTCCATTATAAATATTTCTTTTCTTTTTCATTCCTAGTTAACAAATTCTTATTAAAAATAAATCATTTAACCCAATTTCAATTTATATATTTTATTTTATATTATAAATATTTCTTTTATTTTTTCCATTATAAATATTTCTTTTCTTTTTCATTTCTAGTTTAGTGTTGGGTTCAAATAAAATATTCACAAATTACAACGTCACAATGTAGCACTGCATTTTCTTTGCCTTGTCCATATCTGCATGGAAATGCTAGAAAACGGAAGACCATCAATGTGATCTATGGATTTCATGCGATTCTAACCCAAGATGGAGTTTGCAGGAGGAAGACCATCAATGTGATCTATGGATTTCATGCGATTCTAACCCAAGATGGAGTTTGCATGGGAAACACCTTAGGAGAGCATCAACGATGAGATGGAGGAAGGGGAAGGTGATTCGGTATGAAGATTTTGGTAATTTTTACATGGCTATGAATTTGGACTCTCGAGAGTTCATCCTTTTTACCAAAGATAAATTTTGTTCTTATGGGTAAACAATTTTGAAGGTTTATATGATCAAAGCATAAATTTTGTCTAGAGTCGAGGGTTTAATGATTATGATAATGCAGATCTTGAAGCTTGCGGTAATTTTTGCATGGGTATGAATTTGGACTCTGGAGAGTTCTTCCCTTTTATTAAAGATGATTTTTGCTCTTATGGGTAAACAATTTCAAGGGTTTATATGATCAAAGCATAAATTTTATCTAGAGATGAGGGTATAATGATTATGATAATGTAGATCTTGATTGCAGCTAACAATTCATGAAAAGACAATACACAATTAAGCATTTTGCATGTCCTTATTGATATTTTGGTAATTTTTACATGGGTATGAATTTGGGCTATCGAGAGTTCTTCCTTTTTACTAAAGATAATTTTTGTTCTTATGGGTAAACAATTTCGAGGGTTTATATGATAAAAGCATAAATTTTGTCTAGAGTTGAAGGTTTAATGATTATGAAAATGAAGATCTTGATTGCGACCAACAATTAATCAAAAGACAATGCACAAGTAATCATTTTGCATGTCCTTATTGTACAAAAGGTTTAGTGATGATGATAATGTAGATCTTGATTGTGGCAAACAATTTATCAAAGGACAATGGAAAAGTAAGAATTTTGCATCTCCTTATTGTACAGATCAGTTCGCTCCTCCCTAAATTTTCGAGGGTCAGAATGCAGGAAATTTTATTTTTTCCTTTCACCTTTTTTTAATGTTTTATTTTTTTTGTAATGGACTCTACCACGCCCAAATTCAAAGGGCTTGAGCGATGCAGGAAATTTTTTTGGTAGGAGGCAAATGCTAGACCTTCCTCAAACTTTGTTACATGAAATTAAAATTTCTTGCAATCATGAACATAAATTTTTTTATGTTTCATCCTTAGATTCAGATCTTAATGCCTACAGTTTTAAACCATGCTACTTTATTTTAAGTAGAATATAATTAGATCCATTAAACCTTACAACTCTCCAAAGATTAGGTTAATTTTAGCTAAAAAGAATGAACCTGGATGGCTTTTGAAATTTAGATTCAATGCTTACCGACAATGGTTAAAAATGGAAGAACCCAAATGGTATAATAAATTTTACCCACCTATCAATTTCCAAGACCTTTCCTATTATTATGAACCTAAATAGAGAGAGTAGAAGAAGAAGAGGAGCCTGGATGAGGTGGACCCTAACCTGCTTCATACTTTCCAAAAGTTGGGCATGCCCTTGACTAGAAGAAGAGATTGACCAATGTTGTTGTAGATGTTGTTTTTGACAGTGTTTTCATTGCTACCATGCATAGGTAGAATTTATAGGAAGTTGATGTTATCTTTTGTTTGTTATAAGAGGTAATTAGAGAGTACCTTTATGTAGTTAGGAAGTAGCTTGGTAGGGTTGTTCCTCTTGCTGATAACTACTATGTTGCATTATATTTTTTTTTTAGTGATAGTTCCTTCTATTATATCCCTAGGCACACTTTGTCACCCACAGAAATATCCACTTATTTTAGGATGAATGAGATGGAGACCAGGGATTTTGAGAGGACTCTTACTGTTGTAGATGGGAGGAGTTTTGTGAGGTGAGAGGAGTTCTGTGACATATATTGAAGGATGCACTGCACCATTTTATGACACCAATCATCTCCATGCCACAATAGTGGATGTCTATTACATTGAGGGAGCAACAATAAAGTATTCCACTATAAATGATTGGTATGTGGGGGATGAGGAATGAAGATGTGGGATTTATAATTTTATTACGAAAAGATGTTTGTGTGGTGGAGACAAATCCTACAGGTAAATCGTATCATTATATTTATATGAATTAGAATGTGTTCAATATAGAAATATGTATGTACTCTTGAATTTATATATGTTGAAATAAGATCAAGAATAAAGTTGTCATTTCAAATAATTGGGATATACCATGTAATTTTACTTTACTACATGGAATTCTTGATTTGTTAGATCCCAACTAGTTAGGGTTGAATTTTTTTTTTTTTTGTAATCAGATTAAGAATAAAGTTGTCATTTCAATCACTGAAATATACCATGTAAAATTTAATGACTACATGAAATTGTTTACTTGTTAGAGTCAAAGTTATTAGGATTATGAAGAGTCCTCTTTCATGATAATATTTGTGAATGCTCTATTCTTGCTCAAAGAATTACATATTATAGAAGGGTGGAAAATAAATAAGATGCAACTGAATGGATTATGTTTTAAAATGTGTGGAGGGAGTATAAAATCATTTTTAGATGCGTTCAAATATTTTGGGGCACCCACTAAAGTGCTTCAATTAACTCCTCGTTAATTCCATTTCTACTATCCCAATGCTTCTAGAAGTCCTTATCCCAATTGATCTCTTAACTATCTTGGAGGGAAATTGATTACTTGATTGGCACCCATGGATTACAATTTTATTAGTAGTAAGGGATGAGAAAGGTTCATATTCTTCAATATATTCCACAAGTTAAAAGCATATCGAATGATTTCCTTTCTGTTTAATTGATACAACAATCACTCGACAATTTGTTAGGATTTTGAGACCTTTTTCAATGAATTTATTTTTTGAAACTTAATATGTTATCAATTAAAGAAATGAAAGAAAAGGTGGAAATGATGCAATGGAAGGATTTTTTGTTTTAGTGCCTAAGAATGCCTTGCTGATGTGAGGGGCTTGGTATTTTCTTGACTCAAGATTAGTGGCATTTGACTTCCTAGCATTTCATTTAGTTTCATTTTTGTTGTGTTTATATTGCTATCCTTGAAGTTGGTGATCTATTATTGGTGTAATAGGAAGTATTAAATACTAAACACTCTCAAAGGTGATATTGATGGATGACGGACTTTAAATGACCCTACTTGACACTTTTGTATTACATGATCATGCAAAGAAATTATTAATCAATATTAAAGGGAAGATGATTAACATGCAATTTTTCTTGGTTTGTCATATAATTACTACATTTTGGCCCCCAATAATATATTTGAGGCTATGTTTTGGTTGTTTCTTGTGTAGCTTCCCTTTGGCTCAGAAAAACTTCGAGGATAAATGTCCACTGTATTGGCATTGGACATCATCAAAGAGGAATTCACCAAAATCGGTAGAGGACATGGGATAAATTGGTACAATCAGTGGATAATGCTAGAGAAACACCGAGGCACCATAATTTATTGTGTATTTAGATTCACTCGAAATTTACTAGTCACAAAAGTACCATTTTTTCTAAATATTTTCATGTATACATAAATACTAAAAATGCAATTTCGAACTAATTATTAAAATTAATAATTATTTGATAGTAATAATTTATAATTAAAAAGTATAATATGATTAATATTATTGGACAAAACTATAGGGTCCAACTGTGAGGGGCATTGTGACAATATATGTACACTTATCATTGTATTAGACAATCATCTCTCAGAGTGTGATATCCATCCAATGAAATCTACTCCCAAAGGCCATTGTGGGATTGAAATTTTTTCTTTCAGTGGAAAAGTGGTGATATATTTTCTTAGGCCTTAGTGTGCTGCTTCCCTAAGGTTTTGACACTATCACAACTAGCACCTTCATTCAACCAAGTGAGGTACTAATCTTGGAAATTTGAATAATTTTGTCTCCACAATCTAATATGATGTTGGATCAATCTCATGATCCTAAAAACATAGGTCATAATAGTGAGGAACTTTTACTGTGGGAAAAATAATATCGAAAATTAAGGAACATCACTCTTTTAGAACAAGCAATAAGGATATTTTTTATAGTAATTTTTTTTTCCATTTGTTTTCACAAGTTATCTATTGCATGATATTTTTAACATGTAACTTAATTGGTATGATTGTGCCTAAGGTTTTGTTGAATGTTGAATACTAAGTTCCTAAGATTTTATTTTCTATGGTGACATTTTATTCGTTTTATTTATACATGTCACCTAGCCGCATAGTGTCCACTATCGAATGTTGAGGTATATGTTGTATAAATTTTGTATTCTACTTTATTTTATATTCAAGTATTCATCGTCTTTCATGTCTGAAACTCTGCATTGCATCTTCTTTCATTTTTAGGGGAGGAACTCAATACGGACAGTAAGAAGTAGCAATTGAAGAAAGAAGAGAACAATAACATTGGAGCGACAAATGCAAAATGAGAAAGAGAAGAGAATATGTCTAGTGATACCCTTAGAGCCAATATCTTGCATAAGACACACTCATAGAGACTGATGGTCAAGCCTTCAGAGTTGGTGAATTCACTTGCAATGCTTTGGCAACATAGTGATAATGTTTTGAAATGATAAAACAATATTTCATGTGTAAATTGTAATTCAACCGACATTAAGTTGGACACTGATATTGTGTTACTTGATATTTTATATAATAAAATTTATATGGTTGAAATTATTTTTATTTTCACTTAATGTTATTTAGTCTCGTAATTAACGTATGTAACTTTGTGTTATCATATTAGATAAACATGCACATCGTATGACATTTTTTAAAATTTAGTCACAAAATCATACTAATTAATTTATGTTGATTAATAATAAACACATAAAATCAATATAAAGCTACTAAATTAGTAGTTTATATTAATTAATGATGAACACGAATAAAATGAATATATGATTGAATTAGTTGTTTACAATGATTATGAATGAAATTAAATGAAATGAATAGAAACTAATAAATCAGTCGTTTGTATAATGAATATGAAAATACCAAAAATTGATTAATTACTACTGCAAATGATAATTTTTCGATTAAAATGATCACTAAATTTTGCATATATACAACTATTAGTAGCTAATTTACAGTATCTTATAACACAACTAAAATTTAGTCATATTTCTTTAGTCATTAATTGGTTTTAAATGATGACTAAAATTTGCATATGTATGACTATTAGTAGCTAATTTACAGTATCTTATAACACAACCAGCATTTTGGCTATATTTATTTGTTCATTAATTGGTTTTCTCGAGGATTCATATAGTAATATAATTTTTTGTATATTTGGTCATTAATTGCGACAATTAATGACTAAATCAATGAAAAGTTAATGACCAAATTTATAACTAAACATACTACTAGATGGTAAAATTGAGAAAACCAATTAATGACTAAGGTAAAAATGACTAAAAATTGGTCGTGTTATAAGATACTGTAAATTAGTTACTATTGGTCACCGACTTAAAAATGGTCATTTATATGCAAATTTTAGTTGTTTTATATTAATTAATTGGTCATTTCGTACTAGTGTGGGACTTTTACCATTTTCATAACAAATATTTTGTATATAATGAGGTCATGTGTGCATTCAAAAAATAGTCGGAGTAGATAGACATTGTCTTGCTAGCAAATGTTTTCATGAGATCCATTGTTTTAAAAATCATTTGCATTTCTTACACACACACATGCACAAAGCTATAAGGATCAACAAGGCCCTTCTAAATGGAAGGACAATGAGCTCACCCTTTGTCACTTATTCCCGATGTCATAGAGAGGACTATTCCCCTACCATTGCTTAACAAATATATACTTTCTTTACATACTTTTGCTTGTTCTATACTTTTCATTAATTTCTTAAAAAAAAATTGTGATGCTTACTAACAAACTAATCACATTATCTCTCACATTCTATTATTAATATCTTTCGTTTCCATTAATTGAGAGGTTTTTTCTCATCGTAGCTACCTAAATCTCCAAACCATAATCCTAA
Source organism: Pinus tabuliformis (assembly GCA_031772625.1). Classification (NCBI taxonomy): domain Eukaryota; kingdom Viridiplantae; phylum Streptophyta; class Pinopsida; order Pinales; family Pinaceae; genus Pinus; species Pinus tabuliformis. The sequence goes on along the minus strand of CM062816.1, from coordinate 678,311,310 downwards.
CTTCAAGACCTATAACTCTCCTCCTTAGCCACAAGCTCACCCTATTGAAAAAATATAGTCATACATCATATCATGGTAAAAAAAAAACCTTGATCTCACTTAGGTCCTTTTCAACCAATGTAGATTCTCGACACTCAACAATATGTAGTAAACTAAGGTAAAGGTATCTTTATATGATCCACGAGCATTAGAATACTTGTATCTTTTCATTCCCTCTTCCTTTAGCATGATTACTTCTTGTAGGATCTTGAAGATAGGCTTCATGGCACATGAACTAGGTGAATAAAAATATTGTACAACTTCCATGATCAATAATGTACTATCACAAACCAATGTCTCATTGATGCCCTAGTAACTCTTTATTTCTCTAAGCTCAAATGGGTGGTTGGGAAGTTAGTATGGGAAACCCATGACCAACTGTATTTTTTTAAAAAGAGCCCTTGGTTAACACTACTTTATTAGGAAGAAGCACAACAATGGAATTTTTATAGTGTTTAATGAATAAATTTCTTGATGAAAGTGTAATTCAACCTCATGGAATCTCATAGTAACCTTCCAAGGCTTATGATGGAAAACAAAAATATAAAAGAAATATATTTTAATTACTTCAATTGGATTCCACATGATTGTGAAGCCCTTTGAGTAGCCCTTCACACTAATCTTTATTGTTCCACAATCCTTTTAGAATCCCTTTACTAGAAAAATCATGGTGTCTCTATTGCACATGGTTTCTTAAATCATCATAATAATATTTTTTTCCTTTGTTAATTGTTTAATACAGTGTTTCTTGTATTATTATAATAGTAAGTTTGGTTTATGTTAAGGGTAATACTGTGTTTCTTGAATCATTATAATAGTAGGCTTGGTTTATGTTAAGGGTTGATAGTTTTAACTTATTGAATATTTGGGTAGATAGCTTGGTTTGTTGAGTGGATCAAGGATATCATTTTCCTTTTCATGGGATGGGTTACATATCATTATTTTTAACTCTATATAATGTTTTAGCTAAATATATGCATTATTTCATTCGTGATGTTTTCCTTTTAGATGTTGTTGCTCTATTCGTTTCCTTGTTATGGATAAAGAAGGGCCAACGATTATATTGATATTTCCATAAAATTATATCCATTATTGGTGAGTAGGAATGGTATACCTATTTCAATATGTTTGCGTAATATAACACACATGCTTTCTCATGAACGAATTCAGAAGTGCTCTATTTTTGTTTTCTCGATTCACCACAAGTCAGCCAAGTGGGGAATAAAAGGAGATGGGACTAAAGTTAATGGCAGCAAAGAGCTTTTATTTTAAACCTCAAAATTCTTTGCACATAACACTTCATTTTCACAACCATGACCAATAAAACTACACTATAAGTTTGATTTATTGTAAGAAGTATTAATATTACAAGGTATTTGGATTTTCCCTCACTAGAAATGAGTGTTCAATGGTAGTGAGTTTGTGCCTTTATATTTGGTTTAGTGGTTGTGTTGTCCTACTAAAGCCGGTTAAGTAGCTAGCTATGTAAACACAAATTATATGGGATGTATGAGGGAAAAAAACCTCCTTGTCTTCTTGCGTTAAGGTTGGCTCTAGAATTGTCTACGAGGGACTTGTATAGGTAGCATGAAGGTGGGTTACAAATATATCTCTCTGGCTTCATTTTTAAGCGTCCTAGTTTTGCTTTTCTTTATGATCGTTTCTATGGTAGGTAGTTTATACTACAAGTTCTTCGTGTGATATATATAAGTGGTAAATCAAGGGTGGCTCCTTGCTCAAGGTCAGATTTAATTTTCTATTTCCATTGGAGTAGGTTTAACTCCTTCATTTTTTGTGTTGTTATCCTTTTTTGTTTAATCTCCTTATGTTTTGTGTCATTTACTTTGATTTAGGGAGTTTTGTCTCTTGGCTGGATACAAGTCCACTCCTATAATATTCTGCTTACTCTCTTTCAATATTTTATCTTAGTTTCCTTTGAGCATAGGACTTGTAAGGCCCCCACAAGTTTAAGGGAAAAATAGGTAGTTGCCCACTATAGCATGTTTGTGTTAGGAACACTGCTCTAGCGATTAGAATATATATAGGGTGTTAAGACATGAGTTAGAATCAGTAGAAGGTTAATTTTGTATGTATATGTAGGAGAATAGGTTGGGAGATAGGTCCCTGACATAGAGAATAAGGGAACTCATCAAAGAGGATACATGAAAAATATAGATATGTATTGGCAGCTTAAAACTATAATGGGAACTGATGTGATAGAGCATTCTGAAGTTGAACAAGAGTCTCTTACAAGTGTTGATGAGGTGGAGGCTCAATTAACAAAGGTGGATAACAACTTATCATTTATAACAAATTTGAAATTTACAGGAGAGATGGACATAGAATGCAAGTGGCTTCAATTAATTTGGAATTTACAGGAGACAGGGCCATAGAATGCAAGTGGATTCATTTACTATTTAAATGTCAATTATAGTATCTTTTGAATTGCCTTGTAGTCATACTTTTCTTGGAAATCTAGATTAAAAAGGCTCTCAACCCTTCATAGTGGGTGGTAACTAATATGGGAGTGCCAGGGTGGCTTATGATTGATTTGTCTTTTAGTCATACTTTTCTTGGAAATCTAGATCAAAAAGGCTTTCGGCCCTTCATAGTGGGTAGTAACTATTATGGGAGTGCTAAGTTGGCTTAAAACCCCATTTTATATTCGTCATGAATTGAGAGGGTAGAGCGTGATATAAGAAGATCTGGAACTGACCCCTATTGCAAAAACTTAAGTGCTTTGATTGGCTCATCCTTGAAAATCTCATTCTCACCTGGGATAACTTCTTGCGCACAGGCTTCATTAGCACCAAGATATGTTGTTCATGTGTAAATGGGGTTGAGTCAATTGAGCACCTTTGCCTCTAGTTCTCGCTTTATGGACATATTTTTATCTTACTTCCATTTGTTGGATTCTAGAACTTCTATTTAGTTTGCTTCCTCCATGCAATGGTGGGATCAAAAATGGGCCTTTATAAATCTCTTCCTATCTTTATTGCATGGGGAATTCAAAATGTAAGAAACAAACCATTTTTTTAGGACTTATCCATTGATTCTCTTTATATGCTTACATTGATAATCGAGTTCTTCAAAGCCTATCTGATATGCCTTAAGCACCAACCCTTCTATCATTTTTGTTTTCCTCCAAGTCACAACTCCTATTATGTTGACTCTTTCAATGGTGCTTCCAATGACTACCACTAGTGGAGGTTCTTTCATTCTTTTACAAGGGCATATTCCTTCCATACTTGTTAAAATTTTGTTGCTGGCACTAACTTTAAAACATATCTATGCAATGTTAAGCTCTCCTTTATTTCTAAAAGTGTTCCTTTATTTCTAAATGTGTTATTGACTAGATCACTAGAATTAACCTGCACTATCTTAGCTTTAGCCATTGAGTGAACAAAATCTCTGTCCTCAAAAATAATTTTACTTTTCTTTCTTTTCATCGTATCCACATAGTGTGGAACAGAGAGGCCGATTCCTTCGAAATTAAGCTTAATTATTTTTTGAAGAAAGACAGAGCTACCAATTTATAAATTCTGAGCGCATTTCCATGGCCACAGGTCTTTTCCCATCACTTGAATAGCCTCAAAGAGATAGCATCATCGAATGCTCTGACAAAAGGAATGGCTGGCAGAGATGGAGATAAACACCCCACTTCCACTCCAAACGCAATTTTGCTGATGTTGTCAAACGTGCACTGAAAGAGTAGATCGGTGGCGCTTCCCTTGGGTAGCGTGTTGTCCAAAATAAGGATGAGATTTTGGCGCAAGGAGTCTTGTACCAACTTCAAGACATAAGTGAGACTAGATACAGAGTAAAACTCTAAGACAGACGCCTTTCTTTGATGAATCCATTGTTCTCCATTGACGTCAAACAATCCATCACCGAAAACATCTACAAAGGCACTCCTGAAGTGGAGGCCCTTTGGAAACCTAGCTGTGAGAATTTACTCCACATTCACTGGATTGCTGGTGAGGACAGTGGTTTCCGTAAGGCCTTTGGCAATAAAAGTTCGCCGCATCCGATCAAGATTTCTGAAATAGAATCACACAGATGGTTGAAATGTATAAACAATGGGGGGGAGAATGCCGACCATCAAGATAACGAAGATGGCCTCCGGAAGAATCATTGGGAATGCAAGCGGCCAATGAATGCCATGCATACTTAAACATCACGCCTTCCTCTTAAGACAATGGAATGGTGCATTTATTGCAAATTTATATTTACACCAATCATAGAACTATGGATTCATTGCCATGTTGAAGGCATAAATAAAGGGAACATGGTAAAGGTTACATCCACGAAACGTGGAGAACAATCTTTCAATGGGAGATACCAAATTCTGTTGAATCCGGAAAAAAATGGAAATTTAAGAATTCGATAGGTATATCGAATAATTTGGTCAGAATTTGGTTTGGTGCATGGTAGATAATCCCACGGTAATGTCAGTGAACGAGAGGGTGACATGGTTGCTGTGCGCTACAATTTGCAGTCTTAAGGCAAGGTTATTTACTTGGGAGTAATGCCTTGAGTTCTTAACATTTTGATTTAAATGATGTAACCAAGGTATGCCTAGTTATGCCTTGAGTTCTTAAGGCAAGCCTATTTACTTGGGAGTTATGCTTTGAGTTCTTAGCATTTTGATTCAAAGTACATCTTATAACCATAACACATGATTACACAATTTTATTGATGATAATAAAGAACACAATTTAAGTAGATATTAATTTATAAATTTATAAGATATCATTCTAACCATAAACATATTAACGAGTTTCACGGTTTAGGTAATCATTTATGTTTATAACACACAAGATATTACATTATTCACAACTTAATAAGATTCGTCACGGTCCATAAGAAAATACATGTAAGTAATGTACATTTATTGATGTGTTTAAAGGCTAATGACAACTAAAGGAGAGACTTCGACTCTGCACCCAACCTTAGGCCAACCACACTACACCTATAATTCACACATTTTGGTGATAATTCATTCAGGATGTTGTATGCATAACCACAACACAAACTTACTACTTTAAGCACAACAATGAAAAACAAATCTTGGCCAGATGATCTTAAAAATCTTCCATACCTTTAAAAACAATTACTAATTGATAAACTTTATAATACATTTTAAACTCTTTATTTTAATGATCTTCCCAATCTTCCATATCTTTAAAAACAATTACTAATTGATAAACTTTATAATACATTTTAAACTCTTACACAAATATATTTTTTAATTAAATTAAAAAACTATTTTAATGTATAAAAAAATATTAAAAATGAAATTAATTATAATATTTTAAAAAATAAAATTAATTATAATACTTAGAACTTTCCGCACAAAATAAAAATGCCATAAATTTATGGAGATATGTTTTTCAAATAAATCTAAATCAACCTCCCTCTAAAATATTGGGCTTTAAAATTATAATAGTCAAATGGACTAGTGAAAACAAGAGAATTAAAGAACAAATATTTCATACAATGCCATAAATTTATGGAGATATGTTTTTCAAATAAATCTAAATCAACCTCCCTCTAAAATATTGGGCTTTAAAATTATAATAGTCAAATGGACTAGTGAAAACAAGAGAATTAAAGAACAAATATTTCATACGGTAGTAACTTGCGTTGTAGTTTTGATTCAACATATCCTAAATAAATTATAATAGTCAAATGGACTAGTGAAAACAAGAGAATTAAAGAACAAATATTTCATACAATGCCATAAATTTATGGAGATATGTTTTTCAAATAAATCTAAATCAACCTCCCTCTAAAATATTGGGCTTTAAAATTATAATAGTCAAATGGACTAGTGAAAACAAGAGAATTAAAGAACAAATATTTCATACGGTAGTAACTTGCGTTGTAGTTTTGATTCAACATATCCTAAATAAATAAATAATTTTTTTTTCAAAAATATTATTTATAATTGCTGTTAACATAAAAATAATTATATATATTTAATTAGTTTTAATTAAAAACATTATAATTATTAGTATTCTCATTCGGCTTATTTTTTTGGTCAATATTACATTTCAGTGTCTAGTATAAATAAAATATTTTATTATAATTATTAATATTCTCATTGGTCTTATTTTCAATTATTTTTTTTTTTTTGGTCAATATTACATTTCAGTGTCTAGTATAAATAAAATACTTTAAAAATATTTCAAATTTGCTCTTGAAATTATAAATTAAATATTTTTATATAAATTAAATAATATAATTTTATATTATCTTTATAAACATAAAATAATTAAAAAATATCACATTTCTCTTCAAAATATTTCTATAAACTCTTCTAATATCTATCTATATTAACTAATCTATTTCGATATAAAATATAGAATACACATTTCAAATATGAATCATATAATACACATTTCGGTATGAAGCAGATAATACACAAGCGGAGAAAAAGTACACCTATCTATATAAATATCACTAAAATTGCACTAGATCTATTCGTGATTAAGCAAGTTCTATACTGCTATATATAAAATCGCAACAAAGGCACAGATATGCAGACTGTAATAATAATATAAAGTTTGAAACGTCGATAATCCAAAATGAGATGTTTTTAGATCCGGGGGAGTGACTTCAAGGAATGTTGACGCCTAATAATTTTCCATGCATTATAATTACCATGCGGAGTGCGCCTACCCGGAGTGGAACGGAAGAAAGAAGACCTCAGGTCCACAAGGTGAACGTATATTGAAGGTGCGTGGGCACCGGATAAAACGAGAAGCTTCCTTATCGACACATAAATAAATTTCAGACATTGTATTAGTATGTCCTTTCCAAATCCCTGAACATCTCTACCAAGTACACTTCTGAAACGGTCCGCTGGGTATGGGACTTCCTTGTTTGGATGAATGCGGTGCTCACTCAACACAAGCAGAAGATTAACCTGTTCTGCGAGCGCGACAGTTTTGCTGAAATAATCGCGTTGGCTATCAAGATTCGAGAAAGCTCCATGATACTGCCACTCGTGTTCCCTGAAATAGCCGCCTGTGGTGTGTATATCCTGTAATTTGATGATAAATAAAGGATGGAAACAATTCATATTAAAATCACTAGCAATCGCTCTATAGATTCTATCAAGACTCGCAAATCTCAATGTGAATACATAAAAAGTACAAGTCTCAAACACTTTGAGTTCTTCTCAATCACAGCAGACAATTTATAATTTACAAACCACAGAGGCAATTTACAAACTACTATGGCAAAAATGTGGTTAAAGAAGCGGGCAACACCTCAATGCTCATTTATTATGTTCACAGTAAACATAATAAGGGGTTCATAGTCTGTAGAAATAAAATATGAAGCGTGGACAGTTATTTTTTCGATTCAATTTGTATAGGTCGACATAATAAACCTTCAAACTCAATCTAGAAGCAAAAATATAAAACATTCTTCGCAAGCTAAACTCAACAGTCGGGACCTTATTACTCTAGTTCCAACTTGTTACGTTATGGGCAGGTCACATATATGCATCTGAAGCTGTTGAGAATTCTCTACCTGATCAGAGTTCTGAAAGAAGTGGCCCTCTATTGCCTGAGTCCTTGGGTTTTGAAAATTTACATGTGACAGTTTCAAGAGGACACATGCCAACTGCTCCCCCTGAGCCAGAATGGGAGGAAGATGATGTATATTTGAAACATCGAAAGGAAGCATTGGGGATGCTCAGGTATATTTTGCCAGCCTATTTCCATGAAGTCCATTGAACTTTTTTAAGGTGATCATTACTGATAATTGGGAAGGCATGAACATATATTATCATCGCTTGTTTTCAAGTAGGGCTGCAAATCGACATTCAAGGGAAGCTGAAAGAGCTTATTTGCGAGGCGATCACAGCACTGCTAGGAATATTTCTCTAAAATCAAAAGAGGAACATTTGGCCGCAGATAAACTAAATGCTAAGGCAGCTGCAGAAATTCTTCAAATTAGAAATGCAAAACATAAGGACATTTGGAAGTTAGATCTCCATGGGCTTCATGCGGCAGAAGTGGTGCAGGCCTTGGAATTGCGATTGGAATTGGGCGCACCCGTTGTTTACTACTAAAGGAAAAAGAGGTGGTCACCCTTGGTCAGTGATGGTCGTTGGAATTCCATACCCACTATATAGGAGCAGCTGAGAGGTGAGGACAGGACAAGACATATCGTAGAAGGAAAAAAGTTCCAATCTTCTTCTCATCTTGTACTGTCCTCCTTGCGAGTCGCTTTCATTCCACGCGAACATTTTATACATGACAGACTCAGTCCGTATTAGACCATCAATTCAATTCGTGTTTCAAGTCCCTCTGTTGATTTTGGGAGGTAAGATTCTCTGATCCCATTCTCATATTTCATATAAGTTTTATTAGTGGGACACTTGTTTTCAGGAGCTTTTCCATTTTATTTTCAGTGGATCGTATCTGAATCTGGGATCCGGTGGACCCATTTACAATCCTATTTTTTACTATGCATTATCCTCTGTGTTTCTGAACACAATTTTGCCAATTGGGGTAGGTAGAGAAGATGGCTAATACGTCCATAAGGAATGCGAGTGCAAGTTGTGGGGGGCATCAAACTGTTTTGGGTGTCTGTGAGTGTGCAGATTTGCGTAAATGTGGAAGACTAAAGCGTTGTCACAGTATAGCTATTTGGGCTTCCTGCATTGATAATCTAGCGACCCAGTTTTTATTTTTTTGGAATCTATAGTTCAATTTGATTTCTTGGTCACCTGGATCATTGATATGGAAGAAGCCAATGGTAAGAAGCATTCTGGTTCTTGCCTTTTTATTTAGCTGAAAGTTAATTTTAAAATCAATTACTTATTAAAAAAATATTTATATACAAGTTGGTTATACAAGCAATTGCATTACTTATTTCAAGAAGATTTCCCAAAATACTTTGAAAAATAGAATATATGAATTTAAAATGAGTTTCAAAATTTTAATAATATTAATTTCTATAATTAAATAAATGATTTTTATTAAAAATAATAACAGTAATGTTTAGGAAAAGCATCTTACAATTAGTTAATGTTTTAGTTGTAGTGTCAACCAGCAATGTAAGTGATTTGTTTTAATATTTGCAAATTCAGCTGACGAAGAGCTAAATTGGGCTGAACCCGCCTGTGCATGTTGCAGTGTCGATGTGTCCTTCATCAACGCTGCTGAGCGCTTCACAACTTCAAGCTCAACGACTCAAATGGACCTTATGTAAACAAGTAAGAAATGAATTAATGAAGATTCCATTTTCCTTCTTTTGATGCAAAAAACGTCTAGGCGGGAAAAAGTAAAAGAGGGTGATTTCAAATGGTGGGCCTTACGAGGAGTTTTGGAGCACTGTGCAAGCTGCTTTTTTAAGCAGAATTATTGAGCCAATTTGGATGTCCCCAGAGACAACTTGTGGGCCATATGCGGATGGTAGCAAAGTCTTATGTTGATGTGTTCCATCAGATAGAGTAATGTGGAAGTGCGAGGATGTTGTTTTCAATGAGGTAACGGAACCAACATCGATTATCTGAAGTAGTGGTTGAATCTCGGTGCAACCATTCAGCAATAGAGGAATGGCATTCGTTGTCAAGGTTGTCTCCATAATAGAACAAGAGGTTTCTTTTTCCCATGATAGGAGTCCCTGCAATTCATCAATTTCACCACAATACAAAATTCGCGTCAAAGAAGATGTGACATGAATGCGGAATCTAATCTAACAAGGCTAACTGTTGATGGTGAAACAATAATAAGGGCACAACCTACACGGGGAGGAGAATAACCTCTCATATTAACCACCCAAGGTAGTCCACGTTAACAAAATGCTTTTTATTTGATTCAGGGACAAGCTACATATTGTTCAAATTCGGAAGCACCTCGAGCGGCTCAAAGATGCTTATAGTCTTACAGTACCGTCAAAACATCAATGAAATAGGAACATTTCCCAGCCAAACCTAATATTGATCCTACACATTAAGAGATGTGGTTCAATCGAGGCATTTGCCATGTATTTCGCTCACTTAATTTACCCTTTGCAGACCCTTCTAAAAGGCTGACTGGACTCCTTATGGCTTTGTAATAATTTATGATATATTAACTATTTTGTGAACAAGGAACAATTTTTTTTCTTTAATATGCTATATTCGGGTGTACTCACTGTGCTTGTGCATTTCTGCACATTTTAGGGATGTTGAATAGCAGCCATTGCATATAGCGAACACGCTATTCAAACACCATGTATAGCTATTGAATCTGAAAGTTCACACATTCCTTCAATCCAGGCATATAGAAGAACTATCTGGGGCCAAGCTGATGTTTGTAATAAGAGCTATCTGGGTCCTCCCTCTTGTCAGAAACAGGACCCTGAAAACAGCAGCCAAACCATAACAACAATCAGATTCCATCAGTCACGCAACAGTGGCCAGATTGCAGACTATCATGGGCAGTTTCTATTTATTTGCAGCCTGACCAACCCATCTAAATGCAGCAATCTGGAAAAGAGGAGTAATTCAATTCCCATTTTCTTTTTGTACAAAGTTAAAAAGAGGCAAATGGAGTATGATGTGAAAGGGGAAAGAATGTGGGCAGTTTCAATATAATTTTAGCCTTACCAACCCATGTAATTTCATGGACTGAAAGGAAGGGCTTTGAATAACCTCGCCTCCTACCTATCCTTAGGTGTGGACAATCAAAATTTGCTCTAAAAATGTGTGCTCACACCATGTTTTGTCTACTGGTATTGTTAGTATGTCAGTTTCTTACGCACCACACATGCAGAGTTCAGAGTTGAATGACACTTGCCCCTACTACGGACTGTGTTCTCCTTGGAAACCAGCAGATGTTGATGTTGGAGACATGTTCACCACAGAGGAAATTAGGTGTGAGTGCTTAACAATAGGGCTGACACAACAGGTGTTACAGTCCCTGCCTTCCAAATTTCAGAGGTAAACTCTGTATGTTGACACTTTACCATATTCACTTTAGGGAGGCTGGCATCATATACCTATTTTGAACCCAATCATGAACTCCATGGGTAGCAGTCATACGCCAATGGTGTTGCACATGGCTTACCCAACATGGGATAATATTGGCATTTGCATGGGATGAGTTGACCTAGTAATAAATTTAGGTACAATTCGGTAGCAATGATGAGTTAAACGTTAATTATGTACATGTTAGTAATGCAGTGGAGTTGATCCTAGCTAGGCAACCATCATCATTATACCTGTTCTAGCTATGTGTGTATGTATATATAAAGCTGGTTGGGTGAAGCTACAGATTTATTAGAATCCATTTTGTTTCCACAAGGTTCTGCTATATACCTGCATGTTGGAAACCATGGCTGAAGTAATGTTGGGCTGCATTTTTACAACTAATTATGCACGCACTTATCATTCTATGAACATTGCATGATGTCTGAATTGGATATTAAAAGCACATGATTCTAGGCATTAATGAAGCACGGATTGTCTTGACTCTACCAGTTGTGGAAGCCAAGGTTACAACTCATTTGGTGGTGGTTATTGCTAAGGTGACAACCCTTAACAGGGACATTGATTGTTTAAAAGAAGCCACCTGCGTGTAGATTTATAAAAAAGGGTGACTGACACACATGTTGTGACAGCTATGATGGAGAGATGGTGCAGGGTCTTATGTTGAAGGGTATGGTGATACTTAACTCCTCGCTAGTGTAATACACCCTAGAAAGGAGCGAAGCGCGTGAGGTTGGCAAAAGAGAGGACGTATTTCTTTTTTAGGCATTCCTTCCTTGAATAAGGAGAATCTGGTTTATGGTCACCAAAGGCTGGCAACGATAAAGGACCATATTTGCATTTCCTGCAACTAACAACCATCATCATTTCTTCCATGATCTAACATGCCTGAGGATTGCTAGGAAGGTGTGACTATTGGTTTATACCTGTTCTAGCTGTCTGTGTATGTATACATAAAGTTGGTTGGGTGAAGCTACATATTTATTGGAATCCAGTTTGTTTCCACAAGGTTCTGCTATATGGCTGCATGCTGGAAACCATGGCTGAAGTAATGTTGGGCTGCATTTTTACAACTAATTATGCACACACTTACCATTCTATGAACAGTGCTGAACTCCCCATGCACAATGAGACAATGGGTGCATAGTAAACAGTTTGTATACCTAGAAGTGCACACCTTATGCTATTGTAAAGTTGTAAGAGCATATGTTTTGTAGCCACAACAATTATCTTTCAAACAGGAAGGGTATTCTCCAGTCAATGAATCTATGCTTCCACAAAGTGGTGCATGAAGGCACTATGATAGCTCCCAAATCACAGCTTAAATATGATGTCATAACAGTCTCTTCCGTAGATTAATTTTTCCCAAAAACAATATATGAAGGTTTCAGCTTCTCCATGCAGGATATTTTGGTAATGTTGAAGCTACTGAGTTAATCGCTGAAAACTGGGGATATATGTTACATCGGTGAGGAAGGCTTCCTTTTTGTTGTGGACAGAATAAAGGAGTTGTTCAAGTACAAAGTATTTCAGGTACATAGCATTTCAAGGACCTTTTTTATAGTAAATGGAAACCCAAAATATTGATCTTCTCAAAGAAGACTTATATTTTGTCAGGTTGCTCCAGCGGAATTAGAGGAGTTGCTCCTCTCGAACCTAGATATTACTAATGTTGCTGTTATTCCGTGAGTGCCATTTACTACTTCTTGATCTGATATACTTCCCAAGTTCCCACTTGTTGATCTGATATGCTTTCAAATGTCTATATGCAGCTAGATTTACCACTTGTTTAGCTAGCAAATATTTTTCAAGTTTTAGTTAGAATTGAACACTTGGGCTGGTAGCCCAGATGACCTTTGAAACATTAGCTGCTCTAGCTCAAGGCGTGGCTCGATCGATGGTTTGCTTTGCGCACTGAGATCGTGAACGAGGATCTCAGCCTGATATAACCCTATCCTTTGTAATACAAAACGCGATGGGATAAGAACTTTGAATTGCGGCTGCAGACCTTAGTAGGAAACGATCCCGACAAAACCTCTCCCTGGTGTTTAATGGAAGTAATAGGCTTACAGGCCTTTACTCACGGTCAACGGAGGATCAACGGGAGGAGAAAATTGATGGGTTTTTCTCAGAAACTCCGAAGGATTTGAAGACATCATGCACTGTTCATAAAATGGTAAGTGAAAATTAAACAGGACTGAGAGTCAATGGAGGATCAACCGGAGGAGAAAATTGATGGGTTTTTCTCAGAAACTCTGGAGGAATTGAAGACATCATGCACTGTTCATAAAATGGTAAGTGAAAATTAAACAGGACTGAGAGAGCTTCAAAATTAAAGAGAACTGAGCGAGACGATGACCTAACCTGGAAGAAATGATGTTGTGCAAATGTTTTCTAAACAACAGCTCCGACTCTATTTCCAGCTCCGTTACCCGCTCGTGAGATTGTCAAACCAGGCTCCTCTGTCAGTTTGAACAGTGCTATACTCTGTGAGATTGATCCAAGAAGGCTCCCGGTCATGGAAACACGGAAACCGCAGAACAGTTGACCGTGCATCAGAACAGCTGTGCACCGCAAAACAGGGACCGCATGACTGGGTAGCTACCAAACTGACAGAAGGTACCATACCGCATCTTTCTCCGAAAACAGAATGCGCCATTACTACGGAGCTTAAGAATGCATAAGCTGCGAAAGAGAACCGCCTTCCATGAATAGACGACGCCGCTCGGTTTTCTCAATCAATGCTTCACCCGGTTATTATAGTCATCCATTCCTCCATTCAAAGAGAATTAAGACATCACTTCTTGAAAAAGGCAGGCAATAATGACAGGTATCAGCCACCGACCGACCATCTATTTTTCCCAGAAGCATCCACTTCCTCATATAGATTAAACCGGTCTTTACTCTACTCTGGAGTGTTGGGCTTTGTGTGACGGTTACCTACATTCTCGCTCAGTTGTTTTCTTTAATTCTCGTCGCTCACAAGGTCCCTGTACCCCACTGTGAACCTGGTCCCTGCTTTTCAAAATGCGATTGCAGAACTCCCGGTTGTGCCGCTCTATTCCGACGCCACGTGTTAGCACGAGAAACAAAGGGACGACGAAAGTCCCTTTCAAAGGAAGGCCTATCGGCCTAATAAATATCTGAAGAAATAGAGATACATACTAATTCAAATCAAAATTAAAAATGTTACCCTAGATCCAGCAAACTGAATAAGATACATGTATTCAGATTGTTTTAAAAGAGCTATTGGTTGATAGTTTTCACATAATATTGAGCAGAAATTAAAACAATGTTACCACAAATTCATGAAGAAGAACACCACCGCAAATTGAAACCCCAAAGACTTTTGCATTTATTCCATAAAATTGACAAAAGAGCTTGAAAGCTTAGTACACGATTCGAAGATCGGATGAAAAAATAGACTGACACAGACCTCTAATTTATAGATAAATTCTCCAACGGCTAATTCGCTTGATCCCTATCAAAATAATCTTGACCGTTGAAAAAGATTTGATTACCTTTTAATCTCGTATGTCAAAATTATTTATTTTTTGAGGAATTTCGAATTTTTTATTTAATTCCTTTTTAATTAACTCTAAAATAATAACTTTGAGTTAATTACCCAAAAATTTGACTTTGACTTAACTACCAAGGTCCAAGGGTCCAAGACTTCTTAAAATTTTCAATATTCTCTTGGCCCACGACCTTTAAAATAAAAAAAAATTTAAGACTCGCGAATTTTTCCTTTGGAGAATTTAAATTTACCTAGGACATAAAATTAATTAAATTTTTTGACTTCGGATTTTTAATTTAATTTGGCCAGAAAATTTAATTAATTGACATATGAGGGGATTGATTATTTTTCCAACCCTCTAATACTTAGCCATGGTGTCTAATTATGAGGGGCGATGCACTAAATCAAGATTTTACATTTTAATACATGAAGGGGGAAAACCCGTTCATTATAGACCATAAAAAAATACCCATTTCTGTGACACAAAATATAATCCAATAGACCAAGTGACTTGTAATAAAATAATTTAGCCAATTAGCTAGTATAATTCTCAAATCACTTTTACATAGACTCGATCTAAAACACTACGACTCGCCTAAAATCTTAACGACAAAATCCACTCTAGCTTTGGGGTAAGAATGGAGGGAAAAACTTTGCCGATCATTTGTGTCGAAGGACACAGATGAATCAATGAGACAAAAAACCTCTTAGAATGGAGATCATCACCAAAACCATAGGTTTCCCTAGCCTGTTACATACAGACGCGGTCATACTAAGATTATTTACATTTTACATATGCAAAATGGGCTGACATAATCATAAAACTATCAGCTGATGATGAAGTCTGAATGGCATGGACACTCGAACATGATGGATCCCTTTTGCAAAAAAAGGGGTGTACTGCTATGGGGTCATTAACACATAGTGGTCAACACAGGGTATAACCATAAAGGCTATCAAAGTCTCTCCCATGGGCACCTTGATAAGATATTGAGTTCATTGAGGAGAAAGCTATCCAAAGGCTAAGTTTCCCCCTGCCAATATGTTGTTTTGGGCTGTGATACAGATGGGCTTTGCAATAACTACGAGTCATTAGTTGTTCCTGAGCATGGTTCTTGCCAAACTGGCAGTGCCTCTAAAGTGGATGGATTAATTCTCATAAAATAAAACGCAGTTCAGAATTTTTGCATAATTTGACAATGTGTGAAAAGTTCACTGGACAAAAGATGCTCTGAAAGTAGAACTACAAGTGTTGGAGGATGGGACTGTGTCAATTCCGAACGGTGAACAATCATCAAAGCGTTACAAGAACTGACACTGTTAGCCACCTTTCAAAATTAAAAAAAGCCAAAATCATGGGTTTCCAACAGGACTGCTTGCAGTTCAGAATGTTTGCATAATTTGACAATGTGTGAAAAGTTCACTGGACAAAAGATGCTCTGAAAGTAGAACTACAAGTGTTGGAGGATGGGACTGTGTCAATTCCGAACGGTGAACAATCATCAAAGCGTTACAAGAACTGACACTGTTAGCCACCTTTCAAAATTAAAAAAAGCCAAAATCATGGGTTTCCAACAGGACTGCTTGCATCTAGAACATGCAGATAATGGTTACACATGGTAAATTCAAAAATGCCAAAAGCTTGGATATCCAAAGGGACTGCTTGCATGTAGAACAAGCAGATAAGGGTTACACATGTGGTTTGTCGGGAGAGAATGAAGATGATCGACAAGACCAAGATGGGAAAATCAACAACCTTAGTTGGTTTCGGTTGGTTAAAGTGCTCGATGGTTAATAAGTTAGGGAGCCAAAATGTTAAACTAAGGTTTTGACAAACAACCATGTGTCACTTTCTTGTCCATTTCAGCACCCCCTGGAAGCATTCCAAAAACAATTTTCGTCGTACTTTTGAAAAACTAAAGTCTAAAGAATAAAAAGCCTAATAAGGAAAGGCAAAATATTCCAATAGACCTGAATATGAAAGCCATAAAGTTGGCTAGATCCTAAACTATTACATCTTTTTGGGTCGCTAGTGAGCCAAAGAATTATAATAGACTTATTACACATTGAATTTCAACAAGACACAAAATTAAGGAAAGGCAAAATATTCCAATAGACTTGAATATGAGAGCCATAAAGATGCCTAGATCCTAAACTACTAGATCTTTTGGGTTGCTAGTGAGCCAAAGAATTAAAATAGAATTATTAAACATTGAATTTCAATGAGAAACAAAATTTTGTTACAATTTTCTGACATTCCAAAGAATCTTTGGCACTTTTTCCTCAAATGCAATTAACAGATATGAAATCTGATTTAATCACTGTATGTGTACTCCCAACATGTGCTGATCTAGTAACTTTGCAGCGATGTTGATTTCCCTCATAAACATGTGTCAAATATGGCAACATAGATGTTGCACGGAAATTCTTTGCAATATCATGAAGTGAAATGCCATCTCGAAAAATAATGATTGTAAGGTATGGAGTATGTGGAATATATTAAAATGCCCTTGGCTTTTTTTTCCAATTGCAACAAGAAGGCATGAAGCCAAATTACATAATTCTCTAATTTTGTAAATGAAGAGTTACTAGAAATCCATAAACATGGAAACTTTCTTGTTAATAGTAACATATAATTTAGTGGGGACGCTAACTGATCCTAGTCCAAAAATGAGGAAAATGAGATTACTAGTGCAGATAATCTCCTTGTTACAAAAATAGTTTTGAAGGCACTTACTGATGATCTGAGGAGGGAATTCCAAATGCTTGATGATGTTTATTTTTAGAAGTGCTTTCCAGTGGACGGGATGATGTCACAACAAGAATTACACACCTCCCTTGTAATGCATATACACATCAATGTTCCCCTAGTGCCAAACTGTGTTTCTTTTATGCTTTTCAGCGTTGGAAATGGGGCCATGTCCCATGGTAATGAATCAATCCCTCATGATAAGGAAGATCCCCACCTCTCAAAATTCCAATCCAACACTGAAAATATACACCTAAAAGCCATGACAAAACATAAATATATGCCCCTTACAAGTGCCATGCCTACAAATATTCTCATTTGGTCTAAAGGAAACTCATAAGAAGTCCCAACACTTGTTCCACCCTGATGGACCTTATATGAGCACTCTTCTTGCAAGAATGTTACATTTTATTATGTCGTGAACATTCAGATAACAACTGTATCAATTAGTCCTCTAAATTGCTTTCACTTTTGAACAATTGTCAAACTATTCATATGGATGTATTGTATGATTCTTGTAAATGGCATGTTCATATGCTAATTGGCACAATCAATAGCAATGTTGTCTAACGCAAATTATGGCATTACCGACATGTGATAATATTTTAAGAGACACTATCAATTGTAAGTTGAGAGCATACCTAGCAAGAATTCCTACAATATTCTTCACCAGTTCACAACTGCTAGATCACCTTTTCCTCACAACTAAGCAACAGCACACTGGGTTGACTCTTTCTTCACGAACGAGCAACAAGGGCGAGAGCAAGGAACGTCAAATGAGCAGGAGTTTGAGCAAAGGACCATAGAATGAGCAAGAGTTCAAAGCAAACTAAGAATTCAAATCCCTAGGCAAGGCAATTACATTGAATGCAAACAATTACTACAATTTGCCAACCCAACACTACACATTAACTCTCTTCATCCATATTGATCAGATCTCCTATCAATTTATGGACACCCAATGGCACCATGTTGGAGGACTAACGAAGCAAAATGAGGAGAAGGTTGAGCAAGAAATTCACTGAAAGGAACCTCACCAAAGTCAAAGGAAGAGTTAAAAAAGCTCAAAAAAGTAGAAGCAACAGACTACTCCCATACAATTCACAACAAAAGCTATGCCTTTCCATTTCATTAATGGATGGTAAATTGTCAGTTGCCTCTCACTACCCATTCGATTAGACTCCATATCAAACCCCTTCTAGGACAATATGCATAAAGCATTCACTTCGCAAGATTTGTACAGTGAAATAATTGTAAATCAATGCCTGCAATTTCATTAGAAAAAGCATTTGCAGCTGAAAGCTGTGTCTGCCATTTCATTAACATTAACAAATAGTTTTGCTGCACAAGCCAATGCCCAGCTTCATTGAAAAACAATCTTTGAAATTCTTACAATTTGCAAGAATCATACAATGCATTTAAAATACCTGAAGACTTTAAAATAGATAAAAGGCCCTAAATACATTACATGATCTAATAAGCATTTGAATGAGTTATTACTGCCCGAGATGTCTAATTTCAAAATAACATGAGCTGATTTTCGATCTAAAATAAAGCATGTAAAGATGTAAAGATTGGCAGACATACCAGGAAGATGGCGACAGGCGTTCTCATATCAATTCTAGCACTCCCTTTCTTTTCAATTCTACCCATTCCACATGTTTCCACCACCTCCTCTGGACCATTCTTTAAGTTCTTTTCCACCACCACCACCACCTGTTATAAAAAGTTAAAACTAATACCTCTTCAAAAAACTCAGAACAAGTTTTCAGTTCAATAATAAGCAGTTTTTAAAATGCATTTTTTCACAAAACATGTTTAACGAGGTCTATCTTCGATGGTCCCCACAAATACTGGAACTATTTTTGTTTTTAAAGCTATATTCTTTTTCAAATAAAAACACAATTAACAAGTGTTGCAAGGAAGCTTAGTCCCTGCCATTCAAATTAGAAATTATGCTCTTGAAAAAATTGCATATATAAGGTCCTAACATGGTACATAAAAAAACATAACATAAAACTTGTGATCTGATATCAATCATCAAATAAAGTGAAAGGAGAAGATCAAGATTTTTGGTGCCCATGACATTATATTGTACCTTTGTCATTACTTTATGGAAAATAGTTACTCATATGTATCTCTAAGCGTGCAACTGTAACGATGAATTAATTAGTGATGTCGAAAATATCTATAAATAGCTATGCTCACTGTCCATGACACTTTTTTCCCAGGGAAATATCTAGGCAGATAAACCTGAAGATCACTTCCCTATTAACAAAGCCTAACCCCGAGGGCATTGAGGAGAATTGACCCAGTGACCTCTCATTAGAGACAAGCTTTTAGCAACGGGAACTCAACCAATTGAGCTAACCCTCGAAGCTGTTAAAATTAGAAAGACGTCGGAAGAAGATAGCTTGACAAGATTTGAAGCTTCAATATAAATCCATAGAGCAGGTTCTTCGTGATCCAAGTAGCTTGATTGTTTCTTGCTTGTGTACTATAGCTAGCTTTCTCACAATAAATGACCTCCTATGGATCTCTACCATGGAAAACAATTATCAGAGCCTTTAGAGACTTGACCCAGTGACCTCTCATTAGCAAGGAGCTTTAGCCAACAGGAACTCGACCATTTGAGCTAACCCTCAAGACTCTTAATCTTAGAAAGACATCGGAAGAAGAGAGCTTGACAAGATTTGAAGCTTTAATATAAATCCATAGAGCAGGTTCTTCATGATCCACGTAGCTCGATTGTTCCTCGCCTGTATAATATAGCTAGCTTTCTCACAATAAATGACCTCCTATGAATCTCTACCATGGAAAACAATTATCAGAGCCTTTACAGACTAAAAACACACCTATATGTCTATCGTTAAAGCTAATTAATCAACCATTGTTGGTTGCACCCATTATGGAAGAGATCTGTCCATGACAGTTACCAAAAGCCAATCTCAGAAAACTGTTACAAAGATGTACAGATGGTGCTATGGTGTTTTCTTGGTGTTCAATTTGTTCGTAGACTGACTGTTGCCGTCATCACCTGAATTGTTCAATCAGTATCGAAAGTTAATTTGTGGTTTATTATTGGGTTGTCTGGTGGTTATATCTTTGAGCATCTTCCTACATGTAGTTGATCTAAACATAAACATGGTGGATTTACAGTTGATTTAAATAAGTTGTTCAACAAAACATTCAAGTGAAGCATGCCTTCAAGTATGGTTGGGGGAAGGTAAAACATATTGGGAAGAAGAAAGAGGAGACTCAAGGAAGCTAAAAGTCAGTGATTAACCATAGGAGTTGATGGGATTTCAGATTTTGTTAAGTCATAACTACTTGTACATTGTTCATAGATATTATGAGCCTTTAAGGAATTTACAGCTTGAATTCAAAGATTTAGTTCCAGGTTTTGATTGAAAATGAGGAAGAACTTGCACATCAACTAGGGAGTCTTGTGAATGTCCACTTTTCATGTTGCTGTGACTTGGTTATACTTTTTGGCTCAATGGGGATCTGGTAAATTTGAAGCATCCTTAGAACTTGTGTTGCTCCCTTATGCAATGATACTGATTGGAAATTATGTATGTAGTTCTTGTCATTGCATTTTTTCTTTCTCAGAAATGATATCAGGAGTTTCGACCTGCTGATCATGGGAAACTTCTGAATTGTCAAGCAAATGGATTTGTAAATCTGTCCATATGGGCTGTTGTTGTTTCTCTGATTGCAGATGGCTTGGTAAATCTGTCCATATGGGCTGTTGTTGTTTCTCTGATTGCAGATTTTGTTCGCAGTGATGGAGTTGAAGCACCAGCTATTCTTGCAAAGACCCTAATATGGAATGTTGTTGTTGCTGGGAAAGTTGATTACTATGTACCAAGTGCTACTGCTTTTGTTGATCGTCATAATGTAGTTGAAGCTGATTCATTAACTGTTGTTGGCTCGAAAGTTGATGTTGGTCAATCACCTTTTGGTGGTGGTTTGAAGATAACTGCTGGCTGGTTACAGCTGCCATTTGTACAAACGCCTGAATAGATGGTTGTTGTTGCAAGTAGTGGAGTGGTGTCTGGTTAATTTTCAACCAGACTCAACAATGCAAATTCTTTAATGAGTGAAGCTTGGCTGCAGATCCTGACAATGGAAATGCATGTTACATGTTAAATATGAAACATGGATGCGAATATCAATATTTCCAGACTAAAATGATAATTGGTAGCACTTGATGCACCCTGCAAAAAACCATTTGATGATTAACCTTAAGCATAAGCACTATGTGCATTGCAAAAAAAACATTTGACACATGTCCTTAAACCTAGCCACACCATGAACTGCATAAACCAAGGCCATGAAATTGAACTCATTTATATGACTACGTATGAGAGTTTGCATTATTTCTTCCATGTATTTGGTTTATTCTTCCTATGTATTTGGCACTATTAGTCATCTACTGCTACTGACACTGCAATTTCAATGTGGGGCTATAGAAAATAGATTCTATTGATCCAAAATGGGCAAAAAAGGGTGACCTTACGCCCCTCCAATACAAGCGAGAAAATAGGTGTAGGAGAAGTGTGGGTGAACCGACCAACTTTTAATGATTTATGAAGTAGTAGAGTTTCAGTTTTGTTAGCTGATCTACTCTATAGGCCCATACATAACTGGGTGGCATGGCATTGATTTACTTCACTGCACTTTAGTAGTGGCAGATATCTTCCTAGGTAGTCAAGGTATAGGGAGAAGTAAGATATAGTGTTTCAGGTGGTCCATTCTTTGTTTGGTGCCTTTGGTAGAGATCGATCCCATGCACACACCAAAAAAGAGAGGAAACGCTAATGGATGTTCGCTCTGTTGTCTTTTCTTATGCTTATGGTGGCCAGGTCTCGGTCCATTCTCAGTTCTTTGGTATCAGAGTGCCAGCTCCTTGATTAGGAGATTGCCTAGTTCTGAAGATAGATGCTTTATTCATGTAGAGGGAGGATGGAAAATATTGAAATATGTGATTTAGATGTTTATGGTGTCACACCTAGCCATGGTTCCAAAGGTCCCTGAGCTATGTAGGTTATGGTTCTTCAACAAGATTGTTACTAGATCATAGCAATCCAATTCATTCAGTATGACTGTCTTTCCTCTGGCACCAATCAAGGTTCCCAGCAACATAACAACATAAGTAGATTGGTTGGTTCATTCAGTAGGCTTCATTGATTAGTGTTGGATTGATTCACTGCACTATTTCGAAACAACTCTAACATTAACCAACGCAGAGATGTTGCAAGAAGCATGACTTATGAGAATTGAGAAAGGTCCTTACTGGGCTACTGCGTGAGTGATTGGATATGAAGCCAGCGTTACAGCCTTAACTTATGAGGTCACCTCCAGCAAAGGAAGGTGTACTGCCCTTCTCCAGGTGTATAGCCAAGTGATTAGCGGTTATAGTCATACCCCACATGCATAGATACATGCAAAAGTGCGAATCCTTCTTCACTACACTCTCCGTGACTAGAAATTCAAATAACATATATGAGATATTATTTGGATACCACCATCAAGCCTTCTATGCATTTAAAACCACTTTACAAGCATAAAGGTGTGGGATCCCATCAAGATCCATTTGCAGCATAGCTCAATATAGTTTTGGGCTTGCTCCAATTACTATGTTTCTGTTGTAATCTGCATGCCCAAACTATAGTTAGTCAGAAAGGCAAATTGCAAATAAAACTGAGCATGACCACCTTTGCATAATAAAATGCCAAGTGAGAGAGCGCTCAAAGGGGAAATAGACCCTCCAAAGCAATTTAGTCCCTTACAGTAAGAGAAGAAGGAAAAACAGAAGTTAATAAACCTTAACACAGGACCCGTGTAGACTCAGCTGATGCCCTAAAGCCAGTGGTGGTGAAAAGGCTGGCAAGACCTTCTACTTTCTTCAAATACTTGAGAAAAGCAATTAAATAGGCCCAATATTTGAAGGATGAACAAAGTTAGATTTGTGTGAAGGCTCTCAAGTTTGGACCACAGCAAACTAAGAAATGACAGTGGTTGTGTAATTGTTGATTGCCCCAACTCTGATAATCTTGATGACAGTCAGCAATAACCTGGGAAGGTTTCTGCCACTTAATTTGGTTTACTAATTGTGTCTGGAGATTGCCCAATGCGGATGATGTCTGTGATTGCTGTACACTGGCAATTTGCTGTGTTTGCTGA
Organism: Pinus tabuliformis; assembly: GCA_031772625.1. Taxonomy (NCBI): domain Eukaryota; kingdom Viridiplantae; phylum Streptophyta; class Pinopsida; order Pinales; family Pinaceae; genus Pinus; species Pinus tabuliformis. The sequence continues at coordinate 678,287,823 of CM062816.1, read as the reverse complement.
GGAGCTGCTAGCTGTGGCTTGGATGGAGTTGAATTTGAAAGTGACTGCTGCAGGGCTAGGTTTTGAGGTTGTTGGAAAAGCTACTTGTAGTAGACTGTTGCTGTGTTTGCTGTGGAGCTTCTAACTGTGGTTTTGAGGGAGTTGAATGTGAAAGTGGCTGCTGCAGGACTAGGTTTTGAGGTTGTTGGAAAAGCTACACGGACTGTATCTTAAATAGACTCCTAATCGCTAAACCCTGGAAGCATGGTAATTCTCTGCAAAAGAAGTACTGCAACGCTCTTCTTTTGGTAATAGGAATACACCCCTTATCAAGTAAAAGACTTTATAAACTTGAAGTTAAAAGAGAGATTCTGCATCCTAAAAACCTCATTAAGGAAAAAAAGACCAACAAGACTTTGATTCACAGATAGATAAGCTTGGGGTGCAAAAGTAACTCGATTTCTTTTAACGCCCTTGCTTGAGAGATCTGCACAGCATGAGTGATGGCATCAACTGAAACAAAAATTACAAAAAACAAAAAAACAAAAGGAGCCGGGCTAAAAGTTCATGATAAAACCCCCATTGCCATGCCTTACCCAGAAGAGCAATTGGGATTGGCAAAACGTTTGCAAAAAGCCGTGGAATAACCTCGTCACCATACACCCAACTGTGCGAAAAGAAATATTATTAGACACTTTCATTTTTTGGAACTTCTTCTCTTAATGTATCCTAAGAGCGCTGCACTGCAAAAGGTGGAAACCATAAATCAACTTACACTTGCACGTGATCTTTAGAACGTGATCTATAGAAGAATAGAACCTGATAAACAGATAATATTCTATCAACCTCACCAATAAACACCAAATGTCCATTAGCCCACTAAACATTTTTTGGTTCCCAAACCCGTAACTTTATATGAATGCTGAAATTTCCACTATTTTCAAGAGGGAAATATACTGTATACATAAAGAATACCTATTAAGAACTCAACTCGCTACAATTTCAACGGACAACACAGCTCGAGTTCTTCTACCTCCATGCATGTGGAGCTGTTGCCAAATGGCAAGCTGGAAAACTTGCCAAGATGATGGCCCAAGTTCAAAGAAAGCTCACAGTTCTGTGTGTCCTGTTTTGACCAGGAGGTACTATCTGAGTTTGTGCTGTGCTAAAGTGGCGCGCATGATATCTTAGTAGATGAAACCAAGTATAAATACCATGTAACTTCCACCTAGTAGATGTTAGTATGGCTTGTTTTGACCTAATGTGGAGGTATTATGTGAGTTTGTGTTGTACTAAAGTGGAATTGATGTGAATGATATCTTTGCATAATAGATGTTAATATGGCTTGCTTTGCCTTAATGTGGATGTGCTATCTCAGTTTGTGCTCTGCTAGCCAAGAACAAGTACTAAGTGACTTTCAGATAATAGATGTTAATGATATCCTTGTGAATGAAGCCAATAATAAGTCCTCAATAACTTCCACAAAGAGAGACACCTCAACGTCGGCATGGTAGCTCAACTATGCAAAAGATAGGGTAGTGGATGAAGCTGTGCAAAAGACGACAATACTACTTCGTAGTAATCAGGGGGCAGAAAGTTGGCAACACGGGAGGAGCGGCGCACTTAGTCAGGAACCTTCTCCAGCTTCGTTGTTGGCGGCTTAACATTCCTTTTGTAACAAACGCACATCACAACAAAATGCCTCAAACGCCCAAAAAACCCAAGAAGAGCATAACATCCGCTGAACTTCAAAACAAACGCACATCACAACAAAATGCCTCAAATGCCCAAAAAACCCAAGAAGAGCATAACATCCGCTGAACTTCAAAACAAACGTGAGGGGTTGTCTTGTTTGCCGAATTCCACATCTCATAAAAGCTGTTGGAGAACGCTACGAGATTCAACTCCTGGATTCACCCATTCTTTCATAACACTCAAAACAAAACAACACAAATGCAAGCAAATCCCAAATGCCTGATGATTACTAACCTCCATCCGCTTCTTGTTCTCTTCCAGTCGTTGCTTGGGAACTTCCTCGTAAACGTTCGCACTGTTCTCTGTTCTCTGTTTGCACTGTTCTTTGAACCCATCGCTGCCCTGCAAACAACTGCAACACCTTTTACTAAGATGCTTGTCCATCATATAAACAAATTCAAGAAAAACTGCAACTATATCATCAGTTCCCAAAGGATTAGCATGCAAACCTCTAAAACTGAATGCGCATTTCGGAACTTCATGACAGGATTCCAGGGATTCTCGAAGGCATGGAAAAAGAAAACAGAGGTATTTATTTATTTTTTAGGATATCGTGGTTCACGGACTTGCAGCGCTTTGTTGCTAGTACGTGTAGGCAGTTATCGACGTGGAGTAATATTGTGTCAATACATTTAAAACGGCAGTCAACACACATTGTGTGAATGTACTTTTTCGAGAGACATTGTGGCCCTAGAAGAGTTAGATATAAATTTGTAATACTTTGTAATAAGTGATGTGTGGTTTATAGGTTGAGGCTTAGGTGTTAGATATAAATTTGTAATAATTTGTAATAAGTGATGTGTGGTTTATAGGTGAGGCTTAGGTGGCAGAATTTTATTGAGTATAGTGTCTTGTTATGATCTTAGTTTATTGAGTATAGTGTTTTGTTATGATTTTAGTTCAAGGAGTAGACTTCCTTTATCCATGAGTCTAGGTTCTTGCTAAATCATAATAATTCCATGAGTCTCCACTCTTGCTAAATCATAAGAATTTGGTATATCTGGCTTGCAGGTTGTCGGATATACTCTTGGTGTTAAATCATAAGAATTTGGTATATCTCGCTTGTACTCTTGGTGTTATAGCGGCAGCAACGAGGGTTGAGTTGTCGGATATACTCTTGGTGTTATAGGTTGTCGGATATACTCTTGGTGTTAAATCATAAGAATTTGGTATATCTCGCTTGTACTCTTGGTGTTATAGCGGCAGCAACGAGGGTTGAGTTGTCGGATATACTCTTGGTGTTATAGTGGCAGCAAGAACAGTTGATTATGGGTCTCAGTCCAAGCAATCACTGACTTACCATATGGTAAAAAAAATATATAAAATTTGTACTCAATTTCATAATCAATAAAAATAATAATAATAAATTAATTATTATATATATAAATATGAATATACAAATTATAATTATTTATAATTATAATTATAATTATGATGAATTATAAAAATAAATTGTATGATAATTTTTTAGGAAAAAAAAATTTGTGTTTACAAAAATTAGATTTTTTTTCACAAATTATATGTTATAGTCGAAATTTATATAAAATTATATTAAAATTACATAATTAATAATACATAAAAGAAATGAAGTTTTGTATAAACATTAAAATTACTTAATAAATTTTGATATATTAATTAAATCTGACATTCTTAATACATCAAATAAATTTGATGAAACTATCAGCATTTTTCATATAGCTTTACTTTAGATATGATTGTTGTTGAATTTACTCTGACCCGACACGACAGGAAATGTGTTGATTGTGCGTCATGGAATTAGCAAGGTGTTGGTTGTACACCATAAAAATAGTTGCTCATGTGGTCATGCACCATGAAACTCACTCGTAGAGCCCTGAAGCCACCTTCTAAAAATTAAGCAAATGGAAATGATAGGTGTATCGGTGTAATAAAGTACTTTGACTGGAAACTCTCAGTGATGCACCTTGAGCTCTAAATTTATAACCATCTGAGTCTAATACTCCCAAATAAATCAAATTCTTTTTCAACTCAGGCACATGTCTAACATCAGTGAATGTTCTAATTGTACCATCATACATTTCAATTCTAACATTTCTCACCCCAATAGTTTGACAAGATACATTATTACCCATAAAACTAGAATTGTCATTCACAACTTGATATGAAATGAACCAGTTTCTGTGTGGACTCATGTGATGAGAATCGCCATAACCTAACAACCATTTTTCAAAATGTTGAAAAACATTGTAATTAGACAAAGCTTCATCTATCATACATGATTGAGCAAACAAAACTTCATCAATCATATCTTACTCGACTTGATTTGCTTCCTTCTTTGGGTTTTCACTAGACTCTTTTCTTTTTCAATAGTCCTTGTTGAAATTGGTTTTTGAATTTTTTTGTATCAAAATTAAAGATTTTCCTGTTGTGTCATGTAGTTGTTATCCATGTTTAGTTTGTATATCTCATTTTATGTTGTTAAATACGCAAAAGGGTTTTGGAGAAAGGATTCTCTCAAATATATGAATTATTCTCTTTTAGAGTATAATGTTAGCTTCTTGTTTGATTCATCCTTGAAGAAGCTAATGTTGCTAACAAACCCTGTAATTCATTGATTATTTCCAATAGTTTTGCCATATTTCACAGTTTCGGTAGCTCCATCTACAAAAAAAAAGGGCCAACAATAAAACAAGTTCTGAAAATGGTGTGTATACGTGGGTCAATATCTTTATAGAATACAATGCATTAAGACTAACATATAGAAGTACCACTATATAATCACTTTATGATCCAACAAGCACAAGTCCAAACTATTTCCATTATATCGGGTTGAAAAAATGGATTCTCATATTGCCATCAAGCACAAGTTCTAAGGCAGTATTCCAAATGGAACCAAACACTGAGGTTATATGTTGAGATGTTTGCTAATATTGGAGCATCTACAGTGTGTGCCATGTTCAAACAGGCCAAGGAAAATGCCCCTGAATTAGCTTCTTACCAAAATGAATTCCTTTGAAGGGAACACTGGTATCATTATGATTGATGCAACTAACAAGGATGATATACTTGATGTTGCTTTGTTGCACTCGAGAAATTTTCATCGACTGGTATGTTAACAATTTGTAAAAGCTAACCTGCAATTTTTTTACAATTGGGTAATTTTTGAATTTGTTTCCCATAATTAAATCTATTTTTTTCATGCAGGTATCTGTGAATGTACCAGATGTTAAAAAAAGGACGAAGATTTTGATAGTGAATGGCAACAATAAAAAACTTAAATAGTGACATTTCATTAGGAATCATTGTAATGAGAATCATTGGCTTCAACGGAGCAAATCTTGCAAGATTGTTGTCGGAATGGAGGGGATGATGTTGCTAGAAGGGAAAAAAAAGTGTCTTGTGAGATAGGATGCTACTCACATTATGTAGTGACATATAGAACATGTTCAAACAATGTAAACTTTGAAACGGGAACAGATACAGTTACCCGTTTCGTAGAGATAGCGAAAAAGTGACCCAATTTTGAAAAGGGGCGATGCAGAACACACATATTTTTTTAAAGCATAGTTTTTGACACTTTAATTTTTTTTTTTTATGTACATTACATTTTAGAATGTTAGCGATTTGCATACTGATCTAAAAAAGTGATGATTTTGCATCATGTCATTTTTTTAAAAGACCTATTTTTTTATTTTAAATTTATTCTAGTGTCACCCATTATGATTTTCAACCATAGAACAACAAACTTTATTTATTAATACTTATTTATTAATTCAAAAAAAATATTATTTTCTAACCAGAATCAAATAATTTCAATCCCTAATGTTTTAGGTTAAATCAAAACCCTTAATGTCCAAACTATTATCACTATATTTTAAGTGATACCAAAGTTGCTAATCCATTTTATTAATTCCTCATTTAAAAATCCAAGAGTTAAAATGATAAAATAGTAACTTGAGTAACATTAACACGGAATCAAGGTTGTGGAGGCGGCGTAGTGGTAAAGTCGGCCTCGTCATGACGGACCGATCTTGTGTTCAATCCCGAGCAAGGTCGTAGCTCGTCGTGCGAGTAGTTAGTCTAAATCGGGCCAAGCCCACTACCTTTTAATTGTTAGCAAGAAGAAAAACGAAATGACACGGGATGAAGCGCTCTGATGCGATTCAACAGCTACCGACTCAAAACCCTAGCCGCCGTTAAACGGACCTGCCATTGCCGCCGCAGGTTCTACCACTGAAGGCCACCTATGGCACTAGCTGCAGGAGGGGAGAGCTCCGCCTCCCCTCCAATGGACACGGCCTCAACTGACAAGACGCAGAAGACTGCGACTCTGCACCCCGCAGGCACAGGTCGAGAACCTGAGAAAGACAAGCAAAGGACGAATGAGGAAAAGATGCATTCAGCTCAAAATGAAGAGGACAATGCAGGCAATGATGAGCACGCCAATGCGGAGTCACCTCAGACAAAAGTGACCTCAGCCACATGTATTCCAAAAGCCGCAGAACCGATCAAGGTCGAACTGCCAAGCCACCGCATCAATGGGGAAATCCAATTCATGCGGGACTATGCACTTATCGGAAAGTTCTTGGGATTCTGGCCCACAGAAAAAGCCTTACAAGGATGGATAGCTTCAAAATGGAAGCCCAAAGGACAAGTAACTCTGCAACTTGGCCCGAAGGGCTTCTTTACAGCCATCTTCAACTGTTTAGAGGACAAAATAAGGATATTCGAAGGAGGCCCATACTTCTTTAACTCTTCAGGCTTGTATCTAACGGAATGGAAGCCCAGATTCAACCCTGATAAAGAAGACTTCAGTTGGGCCCCTGTTTGGATAAGAATGTATTCCCTTCCCGTGGAATATTGGAGAGAAGAAACGCTGGCAGACATTGGCAACAAACTGGGGACCTTCATCAAAGTTGCAACAGAAACAAAGACACGCAAATACACCTCATATGCTAGGATCTGCGTCCAGATGCACCTAACCAAGACCCTTGCAGACTCGGTAAGTCTCTTTCACGATGACTTTGAATGGAAACAGCCTTTAGATTATGAGCATATCCCTTTCCGCTGTCGAAAATGCCATGAGCATGGCCACCTCTTCCGAGACTGTCCCTTAAATGCGCAGTCCAAGGCTTCATCTAATGATTCCAATAAGGACTCAGATGGTTTCACCAAAATCCCCACCCGCCGCAGGCACGCCAAGAAAAACCAAGCAGCTCCGGATCAAGCCTTTAAAGCGAACCCCCAGAATCGCTTCTATGTTCTTGCCTCGCATGATAAACAAGATAGTCCCAACTCTGACTCCCCGGATCAGCCGCTCCCACCCTCGCCCTCCCTCATCCGCTCCAACCCCTTGTTCTCTTCTGACCCAGCATCTTCCATCTCTGCTCCTACCCCTTCCATGGAGAAAACCAAATCTGTTTCAGATCTCGGTCCCTTATTCCCATCCAAGGGGAAAACCATGTTGAATGAAAAACAACAAGCTTCAGATATGGATCTCGACGCAGCTCTAGCCCTGAGTCTTCATGAAGATGCAGCGGAGGAGGACCACAACACTCCAATTGGTATGGAGGAAGATCCGGAAGATGTAGATCTAGAAGAGCTTGAAATCTCCAAGCTTGACATCTCCAAACTTGAGACAGCATGCAAACAAAAAGAGTACAACTCAATCCCCCCCTGGCAAATAGACAAACTTGAAGGAGTCCTTACCAAGGTGCAGCACCATAAAAGCCTGGGAATACAAGGAGGCAGTCACTGGGATGGAAAAAAGATCCTTAAAGATACAAAGAAAAGGGGCAGAAAAACAGACCTTCAGAGAACAATAATAGTAGGTGAAATACTCATGGATTCGGGGCAATTCCCCAAGTTGACCAAGTTCTACAAACCCAAATCTCAGTCTACATGAAGCTCATTTCATGGAATGTAAGAGGACTCAACAGTCCCTCTAAACACAGAATGATCAAAAACCTGATAATGCAAGAAAAACCCGCAATAGTTTTCCTTCAAGAAACAAAAAGCAGCAGCACAGCGATAGACAGACTTAGCAATAAAATATGGGCAGGCAGCAGTTCAATTTCAGTAGACGCCTCAGGGGCTTCCGGCGGTCTTGCCATTCTATGGAACCCGCAGATTGTTTCACTTGATAATTTTCATGCCACTCTTCATCTAATTCAAGCTACCTTCCACCTCATCGGAACCAACATCCATGGGCATCTCACCAATGTATACTTCCCGCAGATAATTCAGCAAAAATTGGACCTCCTGGACATGATTTCCATCCTCAATGAAAACAGACACTTCCCCTTATGGATTGGAGGAGGCGACTTCAATATAATAAAATCCATGGAAGAAAAACAAGGAGGCAGAACCAGGCTCGACAGTGACAGCAGCGGCTTCAAGCAATTCCTACAAAATAATCAGCTCATGGACATCCCCACCTCCAATGGCATTTTCACCTGGTCCAACAAGCGCCGAGGTGCTCACCACATTGCCTCAAGGCTAGATCGATTCTTAATTTCAGACAACGCGATCCACCTTGGAGGGGATTTTAACGCCTCAATTATTCCCCAAGGAGGCTCAGATCACTGGCCGATTTTGCTCCAATGGTCCAGACCAGGCAACTGCTGCAACAGACCCTTTCGATTCGAAGCCTTTTGGCTCACAAACACCAATTTCAAGGCCATGGTCAATCATGCATGGACATCTTACACCCCGCCTGCGGGAGCTAAGATGTACCAGTTTCAACAAAAGCTGAAAAATCTGAAACAAGTTCTTAAAGTATGGAACCGAACTCACTTTGGCAACATACAGGAGAGCAGACAAAAACTGGAGCAGCAAATGAAAGCACTACAACAACTATTCATTCTGGAAGGCCGCACAGAAGAAAAAATTCAACAGGAGCAGATCCTCTGGAATCAAATTGAAGAACGCCAAAAACAAGAGGAAACTTTATGGCGACAAAAATCTAGAATCAGCTAGCTTAAATATGGAGAGAAAAATACAAAATTTTTCCACAAAACCACCATACAACGGCATATGCACAACAACATTACCTTTGTCAACAATCAACAGGGTGAAAGAATTGAGGCTCATGAGGACATGGAAAAAGAATTTACAGGATACTTCAAGGACATTCTAAAAGAACCTGACGGCAACCAGGATGAGGCAATCAGAGCCATCACGCAGCATATTCCAAAAATTATAAATGAGGATCACAACAATAAATTTCTCCAACCCACATCCTTAAAGGAAGTAGAAGAAGCCATGGCTCAGCTCAAAGACGGCAAGGCACCAGGGCCTGACGGATTTACCGCCAATTTCTTTCATGAATTTTGGGAACTCATTAAAGTTGAAGTATGGGACTTAGTGGAGGAATCTCGAAGCATGCACTGGGTCCTCCCAGCCCTCAACTCAACCTTCATAGCCTTGGTACCCAAAGAAGCGGCATCAAACAAACCTGAGAAGTACAGACCAATAGCGCTATGCAATGTGATTTACAAACTCATTTCAAAGGTCATTGCAAACCGACTCAAACCGCTCCTTCCCCTGCTCATCTCTCCAGAACAGACGGGATACGTTGAAGGCCGGCAGATCATGGATGGAATAATTCTATCAAACGAAGTCATACATTCTCTAAAGCTTCTCAAAAAACCAGGTATGCTTCTCAAATTAGACCTCTCTAAAGCCTTCGATAAGCTTAGCTGGAATTACATTCATAAAATGCTCTTGGCTTTTGGATTCAATGCAACCTGGACTAGATGGATCATGAACCTAATCACTTCTCCCAGTTTCTCTGTCTTACTGAATGGCTCTCCCTCATCTCCCTTTCGCCCCTCGCGTGGCATCAGGCAAGGGGATCCTCTGTCACCTTTTCTCTTCGTTCTAATGGCTGAAGGGCTCAGCAGGCTCCTCAAATCGGCAGTTTCCTCCCAAGCTCTCAAAGGCATCTCTCTCCATGGACGAACTCCTCAGACACATCAGCAATTCGTTGATGATACTATGCTCTTCGGGCACCCTTCCGCAAAAGAAGCCTCTATTTTCAAATCTCTTCTCTCCCTCTTCTCTGACGCCTCTGGCACTTCCATTAACGCTGCAAAATCTCAACTCTTCTTCTTCAATACCCCCCCCTCCACGCAAAGGAATATTGCCCGAATTTTGGGATTCACAATATCCCACCTGCCCTCTAAATACCTGGGAGCTCCCCTTTCAGACTCAGCTATCAAGCAAGCGTCCTGGCGGACGCTCCTGGACAAACTCGAATCAAAGCTCTCATCCTGGACTTTCCGGGCTTTAAATCTGGCAGGCAGGCTAGTCCTAATCAAATCAGTATTACAAGCAATGCCGCTCTATCTTTTCTCTATCTTGGCAGCTCCAAAAGGGGTACTGAAAGCCATACGCAATCTACAACGCAACTTCCTCTGGGGCTCCACAGGCCTGAATCGGAAATGGGCTCTTGTTAACTGGACAGAGGTATGTAAAACCAAATCAGAGGGCGGATTAGGACTTCGGGATCCGCTTCAAAGCAACAACACAATGGGAGCACGAATTTGGTGGAACTGGGTCTCCAAGCCAAACACCCCATGGGCTCAATTATGGCAAGCAAAATAGGCCAACGACAGCCAATGGAGTGATCTCATCAGAATCAACCCTACAGCGCAAGGATCACTCATCTGGAATAATGCAAAAACTCAAAGCAGCTTCATACAAGAACATAGCTTCTGGGAAATTCACTCAGGCAAAGCTGCCAGGTTCTGGGAAGACTCATGGCAGCAACTCCCTAAACTTGCAAATTTGTTTCACAAACCTCTTTGGCAAGCTCATATGAAGCAAGAGAGCATCACACAGGTTCACCAGTTCTGGCAGCCATCTACACATCATGACTTTCAGACATGGAAACCAGCGCGACTCTGGCAAATAGACTGGCAGGGAGAACTGTACACCGATATTGATCAGGAACTCATAAACAGGAAAATCCGCCACTCCAATCAGCAGGATAAACTCAGATGGGGCTACACAACCAAAGGAACATTCACCACAAAGGAAGCCCATCACTTGCGCTATTCCAATCTCCAGGCGGCCAAAGATCAAATCTGGGAACAAGTTTGGCACTCAGGGCTATGGCCCAAGATCTCTACCTTTTTATGGCTACTAAGCAAAAAACGCATTCTCACTTGGGACAATTTGATAAAAAGAGGATTTGTTGGGCCTTCTAGATGCCCAAACTGCAACATTAATTGTGAAACCATTAGTCACCTAATGGAAGAGTGCCCACTAGCAAAGCAACTCTGGGAGAAAGTGGAAAAATGCAACATGAGAGCAAACCAAAGACAGGAGGATGTAACGGAAAACATAAGGAACTGGGCCAAAAAACCGTTTAAAAGCCAGATTCTCAACTCTCTGTGGAGTATTACACCAGGCTTTCTGTACTGGACCCTATGGAAGGAGCGCAACCACAGAATCTTCAACAACACATACAGATCTATAGACGACCTATGGCTCATCCTCAAAAAAAAACATTCAGGAAACCCTGGCCATCAGAGCCTGGAATGACACTGACATGCCCGAAACTCAGCAGGAGCGCCGCATTCTGAAAGAATAGAATCTTGATCTCACGGCCTTAGTCAAGGTAATTGCCAATCCATCTATTAGATCCGCCTCTCAATCTTCATGGTCCCCACCTGCATTCAACTCATACAAGCTGAACTTCGACGGAGCAGCCAAAGGTAACCCTGGCCCTGCAGGATTTGGGGGAGTTATCAGACGACACACAGGAGAAGCGGTACATTTATACTATGGAACAATAGGCACAGACACCAACAACGTAGCAGAACTGGAAGGTCTCTGGAAAGGAATCTGTCTCGCTGAACAACAACACTTCTTCCCACTTGAAGTTGAAGGCGACTCTCTTATACTCATAGATGCGGCTAAAAGAATACAGGCTGGAGCTAAAGGAATCAAGATCGCAACAAGTTGGAGGCTGCTAAGCCGATTGGAATCCCTGGAGGAAAAGCTCCACGCTCCCCACAATATAACCTTCCATCATGTCAGGAGAACTGCAAACCAGGTAGCAGATCGGATGGCAAATCAAGGCGTGTCACAGTCGACACCTTACTTCTCAGGTTCCTTGGACATGGTAGATGATGCTCAATTCAAAAAGGATTGCATCTCTTTGGTGCAAAAAGACTTCCCTCTCCCGGATGCGGGTGACTGTGAAGCGTGAAAGGCAGGTGTCAGGTGTGGCTCGTCACATGGGCAGGTGTAAGCCCGGGCGAGCCACGACATACCAGAACGCAGGAGTATTAAATATGATGGGAGGTATAATTATTTGGGTTTTAAGGCTGGTTCAGACGGCATTCAATGTGCAGCAACGATCGAGGCAAATGGCACTCAATATACTCGAACCCCATGTCGCATGTCTTCATTCCTTCAAGCGGTCCGAGCAGAAGCTGGCATAGACGGAACATTCTCTGGCTCAGTGCAAGATTACTCAGAGGAATTCTTATCTGAAGGATAATTTGAAGATGCAAAGAGAAAGGCCCAGAATGAGCAGTCGTCGTGGCGGTTCCAAGGGTCGCTCTGCTACTCAGCGACCAGTCAATTCGCCTTCCTCCTCGGTGGAAATCACTTCTGAGCACAACAGAAACTTGAGCAGACTTGCAGGCCGCAGCAATGTGCGTGGGTGGGGAGAAATTCCGGACTGTGGTCATGTGGAGCATCCGGCTGTTCGCTACCGGATCCCCTGCACTCTGGAGAACAACACTCTCATTGTCTCAGTCATGGTGGAACACTGCAGCAATCTCAAGGGGCCTTTGGACAACTTGAATGTGCCAGTGGTTGACATGCAAGTTCCTACGGTTGATATGCGGTGGCCAACCAGAGCAGACTCTCCCCAAGCCACTCAAGCTGCGGATGCTGGCCCCAGTGAGCCGGTACAGAGGTCGCTGCACTCGGACATGGAGGAATCTCAGAAACTCAAAGGTCAAGCGAAGGATGAGCCTCACACAACCGATGAGGATTAGCACTTCCGTCACTCTGTCTTTCGCTGCCAGGAAAACAACTCTCTGTTCGTCTTTCATGCTCTTTGTCGGTTTACTGCTCTCTCTGTCGGTTTGTCTGTGTGTCCACCATGACAGTTTATATGTCCACCGTGTCAGTTTATGTGTCCATCGTGTCGGTTTATGTGTCCATCGTGTCGGTTTATGTGTCCATCGTGGCGGTTTACATGTTTACTGTGTCGATTTAGATGCTGGCTATGTCGATTCAGATGTTCCAATTTTGTAATGATGTTGCCCTGAAAGGTCCATTATGGGGAAAATCTCTCTGGAGATGCAGGACCAGGGCCCTGGTGTAATCTTTGCTGTAATTTTTGAATTTTTGTAATATAAATAGCCTAGTCTTACAGAGAAAAAAAAAACATTAACACGGAATCAAATAACATGATACTTTTTTAACATTAATAGGGAATTAAATAAATCTACATGCATCATTTTGGAGTTTATAGTTATAATAATTGCAACATAACAAGATCAAAGCTTTTCTCGTTTACGTTGGGCGATTCCCGGGATCGCTTGGCTACCAATATATTTTAAATTTAGGAGTTTTAATTTGAATTTAATTCCTCTAAATTCTGGAAAAGTATCATTTATTCTGGTGTCACCCATTATGATTTTCAACCATAGAACAAAAAACTTTATTTATTAATACTTATTTATTAATTCAAAAAAATATTATTTTCCAATCAGAATCAACTAATCTCAATCCCTAATGTTTTAGGTTAAATCAAAACCCTTAATGTCCAAACTATTATCATTATATTTTATGTGATACCAAAGTTGTTAATCCACTTTATTAATTCCTCATTTAAAAATCCAAGAGTTAAAATGATAAAATAGTAACTTCAGTAACATTAATAGGGAATCAAATAACATGATACTTTTTTAACATTAATAGGGAATCAAATAAATCTACATGCATCATTTTGGAGTGGTTACAATTATAATAATTGCAATATAACAAGATCAAAGATTTTCTCGTTTACGTTGAGCGATTCTTGGAATCGCCCAGCTACCAATATATTTTAAATTTAGGAATTTTAATTTGAATCTAATTCCTCTAAATTCAGGCATAGTATCATTTATTCTAGTGTCACCCATTATGATTTTCAACCATAGAACAACAAGCTTTATTTATTAATACTTATTAATTCAAAAATATATTATTTTCCAATGAGAATCAACTAATCTCAATCCCTAATGTTTTAGGCTAAATCAAAACCCTTAATGTCAAAACCATTATCATTATATTTTAAGTGATACCAAAGTTGTTAATCCTCTTTATTAATTCCTTATTTAAAAATCCAGGAGTTAAAATGATAAAATAGTAACTTCAGTAACATTAACAGGGAATCAAATAACATCATAATTTTTTAACGTTAATAGGGAATCAAATAAATCTACATGCATCATTTTGGGGTGGTTACAGTTATAATAATTGCAACATAACAAGATCAAAGATTTTCTCGTTTACGTTGGGCGATTCCCGGAATCGCCCGACTGCCAATATATTTCAAATTTTGAAATTTTAATTTGAATCTAATTCCTCTAAATTCTGACAAAGTATCATTTATTCTAATGTCACCCATTATGATTTTCAACCATAGAACAACAAGCTTTATTTATTAATACTTATTTATTAATTCAAAAAAAGTATTATTTTCCAACCAAAATCAACTAATTTCGATCCCTAGGTTTTAGGTTAAATTAAAACCCTTAATATCCAAATTATTAACATTATATTTTAAGTGATACCAAAGTTGTTAATCCACTTTATTAATTCCTCATTTAAAAATCCAAGAGTTAAAATGATAAAATAGTAACTTCAGTAACATTAACATGGAATCAAATAACATGATACTTTTTTAACATTAACAGGGAATCAAATAAATCTACATGCATCATTTTGGACTGGTTACGGTTATAATAATTGCAACATAATTGCAACATAGCAAGATCAATGTTTTTCTCGTTTACATTGGGCGATTCCCAGAATCGCCCGGTTACCAATATATTTTAAATTTAGGAAATTTTAATTTGAATCTAATTGCTCTAAATTTCGGCAAAGTATCATTTATTCTAGTGTCACCCATTATGATTTTCAACCATAGAACAACAAACTTTATTTATTAATTCAAAAAATATTATCTTCCAACCAGAATCAACTAATCTCAATCCCTAATGTTTTAGGTTAAATCAAAACCCTTAATGTCCAAACTATTATCATTATATTTTAAGTGATACCAAAGTTGTTAATCCACTTTATTAATTCCTCATTTAAAAATCCAAGAGTTAAAATGATGAAATAGTAACTTCAGTGACATTAACACGGAATCAAATAACATGGTAATTTTTAAACATTAGTGGGGAATCAAATAAATCTACATGCATCATTTTGGAGTGGTTACAGTTATAATAATTGCAACATAACAAAATCAAAGCTTTTCTCGTTTACATTGGGCGATTCTTGGAATCGCCTTACTGCCAATATATTATAAATTTAGGAATTTTAATTTGAATCTAATTCCTCTAAATTCTAGCAAAGTATCATTTATTCTAGTGTCACCCATTATGATTTTCAACCATAGCACAACAAACTTTATTTATTAATTCAAAACAATATTATTTTGTAACTAAAATCAACTAATATCAATCCCTAATGTTTTAGGTTAAATCAAAACCCTTAATGTCCAAACTATTATCACTATAGTTTAAGTGATACCAAAGTTGTTAATTCACTTTATTAATTCCTCATTTAAAAATCCAAGAATTAAAATGATAAAATAGTAACTTTAGTAACATTAACAAGGAATCAAATAACATGATGCATTTTTAACATTAATAAGGAAT
This sequence comes from Pinus tabuliformis, assembly GCA_031772625.1. Lineage (NCBI taxonomy): Eukaryota > Viridiplantae > Streptophyta > Pinopsida > Pinales > Pinaceae > Pinus > Pinus tabuliformis. The sequence continues at coordinate 678,272,209 of CM062816.1, read as the reverse complement.
CAAATAAATCTACATGCATCATTTTGGAGTGGTTATAGTTATAATAATTGCAATATAACAAGATCAAAGATTTTCTTGTTTACCTTGGGCAATTCGTGGAATCACCCGACTGCCAATATATTTTAAATTTATGAATTTTAATTTGAATCTAATTCCTCTAAATTCCGACAAAGTATCATTTATTTTAGTGTCACCCATTATGATTTTCAACCATAGAACAACAAACTTTATTTATTAATACTTATTTATTAATTCAAAAAAATTATTATTTTCTAACCATAATCAACTAATCTCAATCCCTAATGTTTTATTTTAAATCAAAACCCTTAATGTCCAAACTATTATCATTATATTTTATGTGATACCAAAGTTGTTAATCCACTTTATTACTTCCTCATTTAAAAATATGAGAGTTAAAATGATAAAATAGTAACTTCACTAACATTAATAGAGAATCAAATAACATGATACTTTTATAACATTAATAGGGAATCAAATAAATCTACACGCATCATTTTGGAGTGGTTACACTTATAATAATTGCAACATAACAAGATCAAAGCTTTTCTCGTTTACGATGGGTGATTCCCGGAATCGCCCAACTGCCAATATATTTTAAATTTCGAAATTTTAATTTGAATCTAATTCCTCTAAAGTCCGGCAAAGTATCATTTATTCTAGTGTCACCCATTATGATTTTCAACCATAGAACAACAAACTTTATTTATTAAATCAAAAAAATATTATTTTCCAAACAGAATCAACTAATCTCAATCCCTAATGTTTTAGGTTAAATCAAAACCCTTAATGTCCAAACTATTATCATTATATTCTAAGTTATACCAAAGTTGTTAATCCTCTTTATTAATTCCTCATTTAAAAATCCAAGAGTTAAAATGATAAAATAGTAACTTCAGTAACATTAACAGGGAATCAAATAACATGATACTTTTTTAACATTAATAGGGAATCAAATTAATCTACTTGCATCATTTTGGAGTGGTTATAATTATAATAGTTACAACATAACAAGATCAAAGCTTTTCTCGTTTACGTTGGGCGATTCCCGGAATCACCCAACTGCGAATATATTTTAAATTTAGGAATTTTAATTTGAATCTAATTCCTCTAAATTCCGGCAAAGTATAATTTATTCTAGTGTCATTCATTATGATTTTCAACCATAGAACAACAAATTTTATTTATTAATACTTATTTATTAATTCAAAAAAATATTATTTTCCAACCAGAATCAACTAACCTCAATCCCTAATGTTTTAGGTTAAATCAAAACCCTTAATGTCCAAACTATTATCATTATATTTTAAGTAATACCAAAGTTGTTAATCCACTTTATTAATTCCTCATTTAAAAATCCAAGAGTTAAAATGATAAAATAGTAACTTCAGTAACATTAATAGGGAATCAAATAACATGATACTTTTTTAACATTAATAGGGAATTAAATAAATCTACATGCATCATTTTGGAGTGGTTACAGTGATAATAATTGAAACATAACAAGATCAAAGCTTTTCTAGCTTACGTTGGGCGATTTCGGGAATCGCCCGGCTGCCAATATATTTTAAATTAAGGAATTTTAATTTGAATCTAATTCCTCTAAATTTCGGCAAAGTATCATTTATTCTAGTGTCACCTATTATAATTTTCAACCATAGAACAACAAACTTTATATATTAATACTTATTTATTAATTCAAAAAATATTATTTTCCAACGAGAATCAACTAATCTCAATCCCTAATGTTTTAGGTTAAAACAAAACCCTTAATGTCCAAACTATTATCATTATATTTTAAGTGATACCAAAGTTGTTAATCCACTTTATTAATTCCTCATTTAAAAATCCAAGAGTTAAAATGATAAAATAGTAACTTCAGTAACATTAACAAGGAATCAAATAACATGATACTTTTTTAACATTAATAGGGAATCAAATAAATCTACATGCATCATTTTGGAGTGGTTATAGTTATAATAATTGCAACATAACAAAATCAAAGTTTTTCTCATTTACGTTGGGCGATTCCCGGAATCGCCCGGCTGCCAATATATTTTAAATTTAGGAATTTTAATTTGAATCTAATTCCTCTAAATTTGGCAAAGTATCATTTATTCTAGTGTCACCCATTATGATTTTCAACCATAGAACAACAAACTTTATTTATTAATACTTATTTATTAATTTAAAAAATTATTATTTTCCAACCAGAATCAACTAATCTCAATCCCTAATGTGTTAGGTTATATCAAAACCCATAATGTCCAAACTATTATCATTATATTTTAAATGATACCAAAGTTGTTAATTCACTTTATTAATTGCTCATTTAAAAATCGAGTTAAAATGATAAAACACTAACTTTAGTGACATTAACAGGAATCAATTAACATGATATTTTTTTGACATTAATAGGGAATCAAATAAATCTACGTGTATCATTTTGGAGTAGTTACAGGTATAATAATTACAACATAACAAGATCAAAGATTTTCTCGTTTACGTTTGGCGATTCTGGGAATCGCTCAGCTGCCAATATATTTTAAATTTATGAATTTCAATTTGAATTTAATTCCTCTAAATTCTGGCAAAGTATAATTTATTAGTGTCACACATTATGATTTTCAACCATAGAACAACAAACTTTATTTATTAATGCTTATTTACTAATTCAAAAAAATATTATTTTCCAAAGAGAGTCAACTAATCTCAATCCCTAATGTTTTAGGTTAAATCAAAACTCTTAATGTCCAATCTATTATCATTATATTTTAAGTGATACCAAAGTTGTTAATACACTTTATTAATTCCTCATTTAAAAATCCAAGATTTAAAATGATAAAATAGTAATTTCAGTAATATTAACACGGAATCAAATAACATGATACTTTTTTAACATTAATAGGGAATCAAATAAATCTACATGCATCATTTTGGAGTGGTTACAGTTATAATAATTACAACATAACAAGATCAAAGCTTTTCTCATTTACGTTGGGCGATTCCCGGAATCGCCCGGCTGCCAATATATTTTAAATTTAGGAATTTTAATTTGAATCTAATTCCTCTAAATTCTGGCAAAGTATCATTTATTCTAGTGTCACCCATTATGATTTTCAACCATAGAACAACAAACTTTATTTATTAATACTTATTTATTAATTCAAAAAAATATTATTTTCCAACCATAATCAACTAATCTCAATCCCTAATGTTTTGGGTTAAATCAAAACCCTTACTGTCAAAACTATTATCATTATATTTTAAGTGATATCAAAGTTGTTAATCCACTTTATTAATTCCTCATTTAAAAATCCAAGAGTTAAAATGATAAAATAGTAACTTTAGTAACATTAACAGGAATCAAATAACATGATACTTTTTTAACATTAATAAAGAATCAAATAAATCTACATGCATCATTTTGGAGTGGTTACAGTTATAATAATTGCAACATAACAAGATCAAAGCTTTTCTCGTTTATGTTGGGTGATTCCCCCAGCTGCCAATATATTTTAAATTTAGGAATTTTAATTTGAATCTAATACTCTAAATTCTGGCAAAGTGTCATTTATTCTAGTGTCACCCATTATGATTTTCTACCATAGAACAATAATCTTTATTTATTAATACTTATTTATTAATTCGAAAAAATATTATTTTCCAACCAGAATCAACTAATCTCAATCCCTAATGTTTTAGGTTAAATCAAAACCCTTAATGTCCAAACTATTATCTTTATATTTTAAGTGATACCAAAGTTGTTAATCCACTTGATTAATTCCTCATTTAAAAATCTAAGAGTTAAAATGATAAAATAGCAACATTAACAGGAATCAAATAACATTATACTTTTTTAACATTAATAGGGAATCAAATAAATCTACATGCATCATTTTTGAGTGGTTACAGTTATAATAATTGCAACATAACAAAATCAAAGCTTTTCTCGTTTACGTTAGGCGATTCTGGGAATCCCCGCTGTAAATATATTTGAAATTTAGGAATTTTAATTTGAATCTAATTCCTCTAAATTCTGGCGAAGTATCATTTATTCTAGTGTCACCCATTATAATTTTCAACCATAGAACAACAAACTTTATTTATTAATTCAAAAAATATTATTTCCCAACCAGAATCAACTAATCTCAATCCCTATTGTTTTAGGTTAAATCAAAACCCTTAATGTCCAAATTATTATCATTATCTTTTAAGTGATACCGAAGTTGATAATCCATTTTATTAATTCCTCATTTAAAAATCTAAGAGATAAAATGATAAAATAGTAACTTCAATAACTTTAACAGGGAATCAAATAACATAATAATTTTTTAACATTAATAGGGAATCAAATAAATCTACATGCATCATTTTGGAGTTGTTACAGTTATAATAATTGCAACATAACAAGATCAAAGCTTTTCTCGTTTACGTTGGGCGATTCCCGCAATCACTCAACTGCCAATATATTTTAAATTTAGCAATTTTAATTTGAATCTAATTCCTCTAAATTCCGACAAAGTATCATTTATTCTAGTGTCACCCATTATGATTCTCAATCATAGAACAACAAACTTTATTTATTAATACTTATTTATTAATTTAAAAAATATCATTTTCCAACCAGAATCAACTAATCTCAATCTCTAATGTTTTAGGTTAAGTCAAAACTCTTAATGTCCAAACTATTATCATTATATTTTAAGTGATACCAAAGTTGTTAATCCACTTTATTAATCCCTCATTTAAAAATCCAAGAGTTAAAATGATAAAATAGTAACTTCAGTAACATTAACAGGGAATCAAATAACATGCCACTTTTTTAACATTAATAGGGAATCAAATAAATCTACATGCATCATTTTAGAGTGGTTACAGTGATAATAATTGCAACATAACAAGATAAAAGTTTTTCTCATTTACTTCGGGCGATTCCCGGAATCGCCCGACTACTAATATATTTTAGATTTAAGAATTTTAATTTGAATCTAATTCCTCTAAATTCCGGCAAAGTATCATTTATTCTAGTGTCACCCATTATGATTTTCAACCATAGAACAACCAACTTTTTATATATATATATAGGGGTATGATGTATTGATATAAACTAAGACATTCAATTTAAAAAAATATATACACATAATGTTAATATTTTAAAGTATTTTTTATGAAATATGTTATGAGCGTTATATTATAATAATAATAATTTTTTAATTTGAATCAAAATTATATTTATATTTTTGTAGGATACTGCGCGTTTTTTTTTTGTTTTTAAAATAATTTTTTTTTTTAAATCTTAGGAGAAAAGAAAAAAAAAAAAATTTCCCGAAATTTTAAAGTTTAAATTTTAAATTCAGTTTTATTGGCATTTTTTTAAAATTTTGAAAATTGACACTAAAAAAAGCCATCATTCCACTATCAATACTTTTCATTTTCAAGGTGTTTTTTGCACAATTTTTCCACAAAAAAAAAATCGTTTTCACTGCCATTTTTAAAACATGTTCAAAATTGACCCTAAAAGAAAAAACCATTGTTCCAGTATACACACTTTTCGTTTTTAGCACTATTTTTTATGTTTTTTTGGGGTTTTTAGGCCAGAGTTTCTGTTTTGAGTATATAGTTCCCGTTTCAAAGTTTACATTGTTCTCACAGGGAAATATGTCTGGAACAATTTGCTTGGGAAATCTGACTGTATTCTTGTTCTTTGTCGTAGTAATTGCAATTAATTTGTGAATCTCCTACAAAAGTATCTTCTGCTTTCTTGTGGTGAATGTCTATGGGACCAATCTTTAGCGAAGTTTTGGTGTGGATTTATCTACCTGTAGCTAAAAAATCTACATAGATGCATCATGCTATATATGTCATTCTTTTTCCTCTCAAACAAAATTATTTAGACTATTTTAGAAAAATTGTATAGTAAATATGACTATGCAAGTGCAAATAGGCTTTTGATTGAAACTTCAAATGTGACCATGCTTAAAAATCAACATAGAAATGTGATATTCCATATGCCCTATAAATACCAAGTGTAGGCTTCTCATTGGTAATTGGAGACCTAATTCATGACTACCTTTTGATGTCCTTATCGCTCTAGAGGATTGCATCTTGTATGGACCAATATTAAAGCAACCCAACATGAGTTATGCACTAACATACACTAATCTTTTTTTAGCCAAGAGGTTTTATAAGGATCGGTTATAGCAATGCAAGTCAAGTAGAGTTTCAAAACAATTTAAGTTCCTACCAAATGATTAATGGATTCTCTATCAACAATCACTGGGTGTTTGTTGATGTAATACAAATTGGATGCTTGTCCCCTTTTGTTGGGGAGACCTGGAAATATTATTTTGTTATTTGTCTTTAGATGTTCTTTAACCAAGAGGTTTTATAAGGGTCAATTAAAGTAATACTAACCAAATAGAGTTTCGAGACAATTTCAGTTGCTACCAAATGATTAGTGAACTCTCTATCAATAATCACTGGGTGTTTATTGATGTAATACAAATTTGATGGTTGTCACCTTTTGCTAAGGAGATCTATTAATATTATTATGTTGTCTGTATTATTATTATTATTATGTGCACCTTCATCCTAAATGTTGTTATATGTATTGTTACAGTGATTTGGAAGTACATTTCATAACTGATAATGGATTGTTGTGTGTTTTAAAAAAAAGTGGTTAGGCTAGTTTGGTCCACTTTTATCTCCCAAATTCTCTTTGTTTATCATGTTTTGGTGTTTTATCAAGGCTGTTTAAGAGAGACCTCCCACTTCAAATCAATCTTGGATTCTTGTTGTGGAGCCACATGAATGGAAGTCAATTTTATAAAATCTAACTTGCTATGTAATAAGATATAAACTAATTTAAAGACATAGGTTCCCTTCATAAAACCTTTCTAATTTTATCAAACTAACTTTTGAGAGTCACACAAACTTGTAAGATCATACGAAAGAAACTCTTCATATTTTGGAGAAAAAGCCATCCATGTGAGTTCAAGTGAGAGCTTTGAAAACCATTGGTTCAATGCACCTTTATAAAAAAAGGTCGCGATAAATCATGAGTTCATTCAAGCTAACTATTTTTTTGTTTTCAAAATATATGGGTATTGGCACTAGTTAAAATTGAGCAATCAGTGACTAGGTGACTAAGAAAGTTAGTCACCACAACTTTTCCAAGTGAAATACTACCAAAAATGAGAAATCTTTAGTGACCGAACTAAAAACGACTAACATAAATCACTAATTTAGTCACGGGTTAAAATATGTGACTAGCTAATAAGTAATACAACTAAAAATGACTAACATGAATGACTAATTTACTCTAAGAATAAAAATACAACAACCTAACAACTACTACAATAATATGAATCAATTTTTTTATGTTAGTCATCTTAATTGTGTCAAGCAATCTAAATTTACAAGTGATAGGGAATTGAAAGGTTGTTAAAGATTGGTTGAAAGGTTATCCTTCCTTAACCATTTCTTCATCCTCACATGGTGTATAGGTGAGCCACCTTTGCATGATTTATCTCTAATAATTTTTTATTTTAAAAATATATTTTTTTAATAAAAAAAATATTTTATGTATTTTTTAAAAATCTATTCATTGAATCTAATTGGATCTAGTTCCAATTTGAAATTAGTTTGAAGGGCAATTTTAATTTTTAAGACTATAATATCAAATAAAAACTACTTTAATTTCATACTAACTAACCTAGATCCATCTTAACCCCAGATCTATCAAGTGCGAAGACGAGTCCAATCTCTCGAGGTGCAAATTTTTTTTTCTAGTGTAAAACTTGAGGGAATTTTTGCACCTCGAGAGATTGGATCTCTCTTGCCACTTGATAGTTATAGGGTTAATATGGATATAGGTTTGTTATATAATACAATATAATATCTATATTTGTATTTGTGTCTCTTTGTTATTCCCTCTTTCTATCTCACCCCGGAAACATACACACACTCTCTCTCCCTCACTCTCTCTCTCTCCATGACTCTATTTTCACACCCTCTCTCTCTCCACATTTCTCCCTCTGTGTTTTTCTTGTTCCCGCCCTCTCCTACCACCTCCAATTCCATCTCTCTCTCTCCTCATCTCTATCTTCCTTCCTTTCTATCCCTTATCTCCTACCTCCCTCTATCCCTCCCCCCAAATAACTCTCCTTCTGTCTCTCTCTCTCTTCCTTCCAACTCTATCACTATCTCCCTCCCTCCCTTTCGTTCTCCATCTCTATGTCTTGATCTCTCTCCCTTTCCATTCTCTCCCTATCTATATCCTCTCCTCTCTCTCCCTCACACTCCCTCTATCTCTCCCTTCTCACTCTTCTCTCTCTCCACCTCTATCTCTCTATGTCTTTTTTATTTCCTCACTCTTTCCCCCACTACAACTCCATTTCTCTCTATCTCTCCTCTCTCTTCTCTCCTCTCACTCCCTCTCTCCCACCACCCTCTCTCTCCCCCATCACTCTCTCTTTCTTTCTCTCGTTGTCCTCCAACTTTTTCACTATCTCCCTCCCTCTCTCTGCCCCCTCCCCAACTCTCCCTTAAAGTTGATCACATTGTATTGTGCTTAAGAAATTATATAAATTAAAAAAAACTTAATTGGTTGTAAAATATTAAACCTATATTTTGGATCAATCATGTCAAAGAAAATAAAATAATGAAAAACTTTAAAAAGGCATGCACCATATTTAATCTATTATAATTAGTCAATTTTCTTGCTCTGATCCCTTGGATCCTTAGCTAATATGGATCTATGGTTCTGGCATAGATCCATTTTAGCTTAATTTTATTAAAACCTTAATTTAATTTCTATGGGAATATTTTTAGTAGTCGTGAGAATAGAGTGTTTAGATATATCTCAAATTGTAACATTTTCCCTTTTAGATTCAATTAAAAAAATGTTGTAAAATTAAATTAAAATAAAATATTTTTACTATGAAATAAGTTTTCGTTTTTTGGCATGTGGTATTGATAAGCCATGGTATTGGCCCATGGTATTATAACAAAGCCTATTTACAAATTAATATCCATGGTAAAGTGAGGGTGAATATCCATGGTGAACAATCTTGTCATATTGTTACAAAATATTTTGATTGTGAATTTTTTTTTTTGGGCACGCGGTATTGATAATCCATGGTATTGTAACAAATGCTATTTTTTACAAGTTAGTAATATCTACCATAATGTCGGGGTGAATATCCACGGTTAAGAATCTTGTCATATTGTTATAAAATATTTTGGCTATGAAATAAGTTATGGTTTTTGGATTTGTAGTATTGATAGGTCATGGTATTGGCACATGGTATTGTAACAAAGCCTATTCACAAGTTAATAAAAAATCAAAATATAACAAATTGAATTTTGATATTTTTATTAATTTAACTTTTTATTATTAATTCAGGTCATATTCAAATGTTTACACTCATCCCAATATCATTTTTAACTTCTTATTCTTCTTTTTAACTTAGCATCTTACACAAAATGACATATTCTTATTAAAAATAAATCATTTAACCCAATTTCAATTTATATATTTTATTTTATATTATAAATATTTCTTTTATTTTTTCCATTATAAATATTTCTTTTCTTTTTCATTCCTAGTTAACAAATTCTTATTAAAAATAAATCATTTAACCCAATTTCAATTTATATATTTTATTTTATATTATAAATATTTCTTTTATTTTTTCCATTATAAATATTTCTTTTCTTTTTCATTTCTAGTTTAGTGTTGGGTTCAAATAAAATATTCACAAATTACAACGTCATAATGTAGCACTGCATTTTCTTTGCCTTGTCCATATCTGCATGGAAATGCTAGAAAACGGAAGACCATCAATGTGATCTATGGATTTCATGTGATTCTAACCCAAGATGGAGTTTGCATGGGAAACACCTTAGAAGAGCATCAACGATTAGATGGAGGAAGGGAAAGGTGATTCGGTGGTAATTTTTACATGGCTATGAATTTGGACTCTCGAGAGTTCATCCTTTTTACCAAAGATAAATTTTGTTCTTATGGGTAAACAATTTTGAAGGTTTATATGATCAAAGCATAAATTTTGTCTAGAGTCGAGGTTTTAATGATTATGATAATGCAGATCTTGAAGTTTGCGGTAATTTTTACATGGGTATGAATTTGGACTCTGGAGAGTTCTTCCCTTTTATTAAAGATGATTTTTGCTCTTATGGGTAAACAATTTCAAGGGTTTATATGATCAAAGCATAAATTTTATCTAGAGATGAGGGTATAATGATTATGATAATGTAGATCTTGATTGCAGCTAACAATTCATGAAAAGACAATACACAATTAAGCATTTTGCATGTCCTTATTGATATTTTGGTAATTTTTACATGGGTATGAATTTGGGCTATCGAGAGTTCTTCCTTTTTACTAAAGATAATTTTTGTTCTTATGGGTAAACAATTTCGAGGGTTTATATGATAAAAGCATAAATTTTGTCTAGAGTTGAAGGTTTAATGATTATGAAAATGAAGATCTTGATTGCGACCAACAATTAATCAAAAGACAATGCACAAGTAATCATTTTGCATGTCCTTATTGTACAAAAGGTTTAGTGATTATGATAATGTAGATCTTGATTGTGGCAAACAATTTATCAAAGGACAATGGAAAAGTAAGAATTTTGTATCTCCTTATTGTACAGATCAGTTCGCTCCTCCCTAAATTTTCGAGGGTCAGAATGCAGGAAATTTTATTTTTTCCTTTCACCTTTTTTTAATGTTTTATTTTTTGTGTAATGGACTCTACCACGCCCAAATTCAAAGGGCTTGAGTGATGCAAGAAATTTTTTTGGTAGGAGGCAAATGCTAGACCTTCCTCAAACTTTGTTACATGAAATTAAAATTTCTTGCAATCATGAACATAATTTTTTTTATGTTTCATCCTTAGATTCAGATCTTAATGCCTACAGTTTTAAACCATGCTACTTTATTTTAAGTAGAATATAATTAGATCCATTAAACCTTACAACTCTCCAAAGATTAGGTTAATTTCAGCTAAAAAGAATGAACCTGGATGGCTTTTGCAATTTAGATTCAATGCTTACCGACAATGGTTAAAAATGGAAGGACCCAAATGGTATAATAAATTTTACCCACCTATCAATTTCCAAGACCTTTCCTATTATTATGAACCTAAATAGAGAGAGTAGAAGAAGAAGAGAAGCCTGGATGAGGTGGACCCTAACCTGCTTCATTCTTTCCAAAAGTTGGGCATGCCCTTGACTAGAAGAAGAGATTGACCAATGTTGTTGTAGATGTTGTTTTTGACAGTGTTTTCATTGCTACCATGCATAGGTAGAATTTATAGGAAGTTGATGTTATCTTTTGTTTGTTATAAGAGGTAATTAGAGAGTACCTTTATGTAGTTAGGAAGTAGCTTGGTAGGGTTGTTCCTCCTGCTGATAACTACTATGTTGCATTATATTTTTTTTTTAGTGATAGTTCCTTCTATTATATCCCTAGGCACACTTTGTCACCCACAGAAATATCCACTTATTTTAGGATGAATGAGATGGAGACCAGGGATTTTGAGAACACTCTTACTGTTGTAGATGGGAGGAGTTTTGTGAGGTGAGAGGAGTTCTGTGACATATATTGAAGGATGCACTGCACCATTTTATGACACCAATCATCTCCATGCCGCAATAGTGGATGTCTATTACATTGAGGGAGCAACAATAAAGTATTCCACTATAAATTATTGGTATGTGGGGGATGAGGAATGAAGACGTGGGATTTATAATTTTATTACGAAAAGATGTTTGTGTGGTGGAGACAAATCCTACAGGTAAATCGTATCATTATATTTATATGAAATATTAGAATGTGTTCAATATAGAAATATGTATGTACTCTTGAATTTATCTATGTTGAAATAAGATCAAGAATAAAGTTGTCATTTCAAATAATTGGGATATACCATGTAATTTTACTTTACTACATGGAATTCTTGATTTGTTAGATCCCAACTAGTTAGGGTTGAATTTTTTTTTTTGTAATCAGATTAAGAATAAAGTTGTCATTTCAATCACTGAAATATACCATGTAAAATTTAATGACTACATGAAATTGTTTACTTGTTAGAGCTAAAGTTATTAGGATTATGAAGAGTCCTCTTTCATGATAATATTTATGAATGCTCTATTCTTGCTCAAAGAATTACATATTATATAAGGGTGGAAAATAAATGAGATGCAACTGAATGGATTATGTTTTAAAATGTGTGGAGGGAGTATAAAATCATTTTTAGATGCGTTCAAATATTTTGGGGCACCCACTAAAGTGCTTCAATTAACTCCTCGTTAATTCCATTTCTACTATCCCAATGCTTCTAGAAGTCCTTATCCCAATTGATCTCTTAACTATCTTGGAGGGAAATTAATTACTTGATTGGCACCCATGGATTACAATTTGATTAGTAGTAAGGGATGAGAAAGGTTCATATTCTTCAATATATTCCACAAGTTAAAAGCATATCGAATGATTTCCTTTCTGTTTAATTGATACAACAATCACTCGACAATTTGTTAGGATTTTGAGACCTTTTTCAATGAATTTATTTTTTGAAACTTAATATGTTATCAATTAAAGAAATGAAAGAAAAGGTGGAAATGATGCAATGGAAGGATTTTTTGTTTTAGTGCCTAAGAATACCTTGCTGATGTGAGGGGCTTGGTATTTTCTTGACTCAAGATTAGTGGCATTTGACTTCCTAGCATTTCTTTTAGTTTCATTTTTGTTGTGTTTATATTGCTATCCTTGAAGTTGGTGATCTATTGTTGGTGTAATAGGAAGTATTAAATACTAAACACTCTCAAAGGTGATATTGATGGATGACGGACTTTAAATGACCCTACTTGACACTTTTGTATTACTTGATCATGCAAAGAAATTATTAATCAATATTAAAGGGAAGATGATTAACATGCAATGTTTCTTGGTTTGTCATATAATTACTACATTTTGGCCCCCAATAATATATTTGAGGCTATGTTTTGGTTGTTACTTGTGTAGCTTCCCTTTGGCTCAGAAAAAACATCGAGGATAAATGTCCACTGTATTGGCATTGGACATCATCAAAGAGGAATTCACCAAAATCGGTAGAGGACATGGGATAAATTGGTACAATCAGTGGATAATGCTAGAGAAACACCAAGGCACCATAATTTATTGTGTATTTAGATTCACTCGAAATTTACTAGTCACAAAAGTACCATTTTTTCTAAATATTTTCATGTATACATAAATACTAAAAATGCAATTTCGAACTAATTATTAAAACTAATAATTATTTGATAGTCATAATTTATAATTAAAAAGTATAATATGATTAATATTATTGGACAAAGCTATAGGGTCCAACTGTGAGGGGCATTCTGACAATATATGTACACTTATCATTGTATTAGACAATCATCTCTTAGAGTGTGATATCCATCCAATGAAATGTACTCCCAAAGGCCATTGTGGGATTGAAATTTTTTCTTTCAGTGGAAAAGTGGTGATATATTTTCTTAGGCCTTAGTGTGCTGCTTCCCTAAGGTTTTGACACTATCACAACTAGCACCTTCATTCAACCAAGTGAGGTACTAATCTTGGAAATTTTAATAATTTTGTCTCCACAATCTAATATGATGTTGGATCAATCTCATGATCCTAAAAACATAGGTCATAATAGTGAGGAACTTTTACTGTGGGAAAAACAATATCCAATATTAAGGAACATCACTCTTTTAGAAAAAGCAATAAGGATATTTTTTATAGTAATTTTTTTTTCCATTTGTTTTCACAAGTTATCTATTGCATGATATTTTTAACATGTAACTTAATTGGTATGATTGTGCCTAAGGTTTTGTTGAATGTTTTTTTTGTGTAAATAAGCTTTTGTATTAACAAGTAAAACATATATTACAAAACTTCTGCCGAGGCAGATTGCTGGCTGCATGGCAAGCCTTACTCAGGATCAACAGAGTGAAAAGGGAGGAGAGAGCTAAAGAAGACATAGAGAGAAACTAGAGCTATCTACAAAAACACCACGCAGGGTGACTTGATCCCAAAAAACTGATTGTCACCTAACTGGAAAAACACAGTAACAGAAAATATAGCAGAGTCCCGCAAGGGGACAGGGGAGACTAATTATGGTTGTTGGGAGGGGTTGCATGCGCCTCTTTGTGCCTGGGGGCCTGGGCCTGGTGGATGCACGACGGTCCTCCCTTCGACGGATTAGTGAGCTTGCTATCCTTCTCAATGGATTTCTGGAGGAGCTTGATCAGAACCGAGAGTTTTTTGCTGACGGAATCCATCTCCTGATGCAGAGCGCAGAGTTTGAATTCGCTGCTTTCGACCACGGCTCGGTGTTCCTTTGTCATCTGGGCTGCGAACTGTTGGAGGGTGCGAAGTTGCTCTGCCTGCTCCCCTTGAACGTCCATGGCTTTTGCTACGATGGTCTTTATCCGCCATGCTTCGGCTTGAGTGCGGGCAAATTGAGTTGCTCTGGTGCTGGGCGTACCAGGGTCCTGCAACCAATCCACTTCCTGGCTGAGCTGGTGATCCGAGAGCTTTGCTTCCTCTTCTTGAGCAGAGGCCTCCAAGTCTATAATTTTTCTCTTATTCCTCTGAGAAGTTCTCCGCTCAAACAATTCTCGGGCCGTCTGCAGGTCTTTGTTTGCCGATTGATTTCGTCTGCTATTGCCCGCCATTGGAAAACTTTCGTGACCGGTACCCTCCTGTATGCAAATGGGAAAGTTGATACTCTGCCTTCTGTGCGCATGAAACATGATGCTCCAATGGAGAGTAGGAGTAAATATATAGAAATTGGCGGGGAGGTTTCGGGCTGGGGAGTGGATCGCAGTCTGATCCTTGCCTGTCCGATCGCCATAAATGTTATTGTGCGAAAATTTGGAGGGGTTTTCCATTGATTGGGAATGTTTGCCTTCGCCGCCTCCTGCACGATCTTGAGAGTGCCACGTGTCCCTCTGTCCCGTGCTTCTGCGTCGGGCTATGTCATCCTGGATCATGTTTCTATACAAATCCCTGTAACCTGCTATATTCATGAATGCCCTTAACCGGCTTGTCCTGCGGTGGTTGTTAGGAGTTGATGGCCCCAGTCCCGTCGGCCTATCCATGTACCTGTGTAAGATCATTTAAACGGAGTGTTGACCTGCCCTTTCCGCAACCACTAAATCTAAGCAAGCGAGTTGAGAGCATCGGTCTTTTAAATGATGATTTTCCACCATTTGCCAACAGCTGTCCACCATTTCAGCTGGGTGTTCGATTCCGTGATTAGCCAAGTGGTCGGCGACCGAATTTGCCTTTCTCCTTACTGCTTGGAAGACGAGGCCTTTCATTCTTCCAAGCAAATTCCCAATATTTTCTGTGACCATGGATAGGCGCCAGTGCTTCGTTAATTTGCTTATTGGAGTGCCCCTGTAAATTTTCTTGGCCACTGCTATGGCTATCTCAGAGTCGCCCTCAATTATTGCGTTTTCTGTGTGGTTTCTGTGAAGGATTTTTAACCCCTTTTCGATTGCTGCGAATTCCATTTCGTTGTTGGTGCCCTCACCCAGAGCTGTGCTGTAGATATGTATAATTTCGCCTGAATGGTTTCGGATTATGCCTCCTATACCAGCTGGGCCCGGGTTTCCTTTCGAGGCTCCGTCGAAATTTAACTTCAGAAAACCTGCAGGGGGCCGAGTCCATCCTGTTACCATGCTGTTAATGTTCTTCTGTTTGGCCTGGAGGACGAGACTTTGGCCGGTGCAAATGTTGAAAGCGTTCAGGATTCGCTGTTCCTCAGGAGAGATTCGCCTGGCTGGGTCGGCTTTACTTTTAACCAGAATTAATTGGCGGATGTTCTGGAATAAGGTAATTCTCAAATTTTCCATATTCCTGTGCTCGTTTTGAAAAATCCTTCTGTTTCTTTCTTTCCACAAAGTCCAAGTTATGAAACCTGGTAGAGCTTTCCAGATGTCGTTGATTTGAGGGTTTTCAGAAAAATTGCTTGGCCAATTGTTAATAGTGTTGTGTATGGAGTCTAAATCTCTGCTGTTTTGCTGCATAATTGCTTCTATCTCTTGCCAAATGAGGTTCGCCCACTCACATGTATTGAATAAGTGGTTCATTGTTTCAGCGGCTTGGTTGCACATAGGGCAAAAGGAAGGGCCTTCAAAACCCTTTTTCTGCAAGTTTTCCCAAGTTAGGGTCTTTCGCCGCATGAGAAGCCAAAGAAAAGTTTGAATTTTTGGCCAGAAGAGGGGGTCCCAAACCTTGATGTACCAAGATACGTCCTCCCTCTGTTCTGTGAATTCCATCTGCCTTCGGGCTTCTTTGAGATTGAAGTTGCCATTTCCCTTCAGCCCCCATCTCAATTTGTCCTCATCTGCGGTTATTCTGATTTTCCTTTTGTTTAGGATTAGAAGCAGGTTTTGAAGGTTAATATTTTCTTCATTAGGGTTTGTTGCGGCTGGGAGGGCCCATTCTCTCCATTCCTGATCATGGCTATCAGGGTTCCAGTAATGATGGACGGAGTGCTTTCCATTGTTCTGACAGTGACTTTTGTACTCTGCATTTCCAGTTTTCCAGTTGTGTTTAAGCATTGAGTCAGTTTTTAGTTGAGTGAGAGTCAATTTGTGTCATCCGAGTCATTAGTTTTCAGTCATGCATTTTAGTTTGAGTTTTTGACTCTATTGCCCAATGGATAAGGCACCGGTCTGCTCTCCCAAAGATCTGCCGTTCTTGGCACCTCCAAGGAGCTACCATCCTCATTGGATCCAATGTTAGTGTCAATATTTACAGCCTTCCTCCAGTGATCAAATATGCTCTTACAAAGTGGTCTCAGAGTGTCATTAGGTCTAGGGTTTGCTTTCACTCTTTTCAAAATTTCCCAAATTCCAATCTATGTCACTATTCAGTTGAGTCTATCATCATTCATAGGGTTTTCATTATCATGTCAGTGTCTAATGAGTCATTTTACACCTTGTTCATGCTTCAGTTGCGCCTAGGTAAGGTCATTTCCCTCTCCTAGGGTTTTGAAGGCAATTTCTCTTGGACGGTTAAATCATCGGAAAAACTTGTATCCGGATGTTCATACACCTTCCCCTATCCTTAAAGTACCTTATCAAATGCTTCCCATCACTGAGATCCCCCAAATTCCTCATTTTTGCACAAACCCTAGTTTCTTGCCACAACTTGGCAATCTTCTAGGCTAGGCCTATGTTTTGCCCTTTTGGACCCCTTCCCCTCACTCGATCTCTGAGATTCCACTTTCCCCTACTTCCTAACATCCCTCCCTACTTCCAAAAATTTCCCCAAGAATTTAGAAGCCCCTTATCCCCTTCATTTCGCTTCATTTCGACAAAATCCCTTGTTCCACACATCGGGATAAGTTTTAATCAAAAGATGTTTCAGAGCAATCAAAGATGAATTTTGGAAAACTGAGAGAGGTTGTTGTCCACAACATGCCAAAGAAGAAAAACCTCCCTCACTTTTTACACAGGTGTCATTGTTTTAGAGAAATGTCAAAAATACAATCGCCTCGGGAGAATTGATACACCTCTAAAGTGACCTTGGGAAAATCAGGTTTTCTCCTAGCCTGGTTGGCCAAATGACTTTATTGATAAGTCAAATGATAACTAGACACAAAGATCTTTCCAATGAGCTATCATGAGCTCATCTTGGAATTGAGGAAGGCATTCAAAAGTTGACTGCAACAACACTCTGCCTTGAGGTAGCCTCATTTGGCACATTTTGACCAGTCTTGGGAGATTTGATTTTTGACATGGCAAATGAACTCCAAATTGAAAAATTCTAGTTGTGCTGGAAAGTAGACTCAAATAACTTTCCAACGAGCTATCCTGCGCCTACTTTCAACACCGGTAAGGCCTCCAAAAGCCTCCTGAAAAATTCACTATGTAGCTGGGTGCGCGCTACGCATCAGGGTGGGCGCACTACGCACCAGGGGCGCGCTACTCATCAGGCCGCAATTTTCAGTGTAATTTTGCAAGGGAGCTACGCATCAAGAGCACGCGGCGCGTTGGGTGAGGCGCGCTACGCATTGAAGTTTATGCCCAGAACTTTGCCAAAAATCACTAAAACGCCTCTTCTCAAGCATCAAATCGCAGGTAGGCTTACATTCACGGCTTGTTCTTGGTTTTTGGACGGTTTATGTAAGAGATTATGATATATTTTCCATGGAAAACCAAGTATAAAAACCCTCCTTATCCATTAATTTGTTGTAAGGATTTAAATGCCAAGATTGTTGTAGGGTTTCAATAGTAAATGTTAAGCAAGGTTCTCATTTTCCTATTTCCTTTTGATTCCCCATCCCCTATATTTACCAATATTTTCCCCAATAATTCCTCCTAAAACCCTACACTATTCTCCCTCAAATCCTAAACCCCTCCCTTCTACTACAAACATATTTTTCCTACCCTACCTCATCCCAAACCCTAAAACTTCAAGATTTTCGTGTCCCTTCCCTTCCCTAAATTCCTTGTTTTATTTCCATTGTTCCCATTTCCCTAATGTTTCCCATTTCCTAACAATTCCCTTGTATATTTGTGTCCCCTTGGTCACAACATTTTGAGGAAAAGAAAAAGTCTACAGTCAATTTTGCACACAGTTGTATATCAGCATATATATATTCGAGCTACCTTGTTTTTTAAGAATATGTCAGAGACCGAGTCAGTTTATGAGCAGGATCATGATAGTGATTCTACACCAGAGGTAAGTGTGCCAAGGAGGTATCACAAAGGTCGCAAAGGTGGTCGGCATGTCAAGGAGGAGCATACTTCTTTGGTTCAAATTGCAGGCTTGCCCGCTTGCAATGGATTGTTTTCGCCACCAGTCCTGCTATCACTATTGTGAGCTAATTTCACAAATTCATCATCATCGTGAATTAGCTCGCTTGTTTGTTCGACATTTACAGGATGGTCATGTAAACCTTGCTAGAGTGAATTTCACCTTGTCACCCGAGACTATTGCTCAGGCCACTGGGATACCAAATGTAGGGGAGGAACGGCTGAAAAGGACCGATAGAGACCATGCATTATTGAAACACATGGTTATGCATTACAAAGTCCAGAACCTGGTTTGCAAGGCGCGAATTAGGAGTCTTAAGGCAAAATTGAGGAAAATGGTCAAGAAGCAAAAACAACAAAAGGAGCTTGATCGTCTTCGGATTTTGGCCGAAGCCTCTTTGACTGAGCATAATACTTGATTGGGGACCCCCAGCCCAAATTTCAAGAAATTTGGGGAAAATTTTGTCAATTTTGAAATTTTTATATAAAAAACAGGTTTTTGGCCTCAACGCGTAGCGCGCCGCGCGCTACCCTGAAGATGGGGAGGTCCAAATCACGAAAGGTTTGCATTTTTGGATTTTTCATGATGAAATACATCTGCTCATCCACTGCCAAGGCATTTCATCAAGATTTGGGTCCCCAATAGGTCAAAAAACATGCAAAAAATGACCTCACTGCCCCTTTTTGGACACACAGGAAGCAGTCTTGGGAGAATGCATTTTTGGAGGGGCAAATGGGCACCAAATTGAAAAATTCCACTTGGGTTGGAAATCAGACATCCAAACCTTTCCAACAAGCCCACCTGAGCCCAATTTGGATGCTGGGAAGTGCCCCAAAAGTGGGTGGAAAAGCGCGCTACTCGTAGGGTTTTGGCGTGCTACGCATCATGATATTTTCCAAAATTTTCATCTTCAGCTTAGGAAAACGCAACCAGTTTGACCGGTTTTGACTTGTGGTGGGATTTTTCACCCTCCTTGATGTAATTAATGAAATTTTATGTTGACATGACACTTATTTACCTATTCTAGAAGATTCATTCATAAAATAGCAAAAAATTAATGAATGAATTGGTTTCCTAGCTTATAGAGGCAAGTTGTTTTGACTGCCTAGATTATAGTACTTTGTTTAGAATTGGTTGAAACAGCTCCTAGGATGATGAGCTCGACCCCTAGAGGCAAGGGAATGTTTTAGCTTGCCTATATTATGTATTTTCTTAGTCATTTTCATGGTTGGACTCTGGAGGGATAAGCTTAGATTGTATTACACTTTGTATCTTTGCAATTTTGGCAAAGGAAAGACCAGGGTTTTGTAGCACTATTTGGGATTCCTGTGGTTATTTGTGTTGATGGTGTGTTACTCTCATGTACTTGTAAGTTTGTTATGTGTATAATTTTCCTACTATTCTCTTTTGCAAATTAAGCAAATGAAGTGTTAAGGTAGAATTCATGGTTTTCTATGCTCTGCCTTTAAGTTTGCTTAATATCTATGTTTTCATCTGCTTAAGGAGAACTCCTCAAAGTTTCTTGCTCTCCTTAGCTCCTCACCAGTCATACCTTTCCATTAAATTCCTTTAAAGGCATCAAAACAATCACCTACCTTGCCCCAAAAAGACCTCTGCAAAAACTGTGTCTCATCCCCGCACCCAAAATTGCGTTTCCCTGTTGTCCAACAAAACCCTAAAAATTTGAAATCAAACTTTCCCTATCAATTTACTAGCCTAAAATCAGTATTCTTTATTGGTCATATCAACCCCTTTGAAGACCTTTTACCGAGATAGACCCGGAGAGAGCCCTCTCCTGTCCTCGTAGGGCTAGCTACGAGGCTGAGCTTGGTTTGATGTTGCCTTGAGTTTTTGCCTTCCTCAGCCTGAGGCAAATTCGAGCGTTAACAAGTTGTTTGAACTACTAGATGAGAAAAAAAATATAAAAAATAGAAGATTTAACTTACAAACAACATTAAATCATAACATAAGAACCAACACATCAAATAAACATTTGTAGATGCCAAATATAAGTGGAAACCCATATAGAGAAAAACCCTGAATTTGTTTTTGTGATATAAAGAGAGCACCTACTCCGTTTCTTCATCATCTTTTGTAGGAACCCACCTATAGGAGGCTCCAAAATCTCTTCTATTTTTCAAGCTAAAACTTGTTGGAAGTAGCCATTGCCACTTAGATCAATTTTATGTAGCCTTCTTCCTATAAGAGGATTCTACCTCGATTTTTTTTTGGAAGCACCAACTTCCACTTATAGGCTCCAACCTTTATTTTTTCAAGATACTACCTGAAAGGAGACACCAATCCCTTGTTATATGAAAGTTTTAATATGTTGGTTTATCTTGTATTTAACACTAAATACCTTCATCTCTATGTCTTTATTCTGTACTTTGCCTTGGCCTCCTCTTCCTCCATTTTTCTTCACATTTTATCTTCTATCTCTTTCTTTCTTTGCCAATAAATTCACGAACTAGCTCTAACTGCAACTCTTTTAGCTTAGAATCTAACCAACAATTTTTTCCATCCAAAAGAACATATTTTTATATACATAGCTTGTTGACTATTAGTATTCCATGCAATAATCTGAAACAAAAGACTGAATCTTTCCATTCCACCTATTCATTTTACATTTTTCATATTTGAATATTGAAACAAAATTAATGATCGTCCAAATAGTATCAAAAGATTAATAACATCCACTATAATGATTACATAAGCCAAGGGCCAAGAAATTCCAAGAATTTACATCACAAAATCTTCAAGTATTTACATCACAATGTTTGCACCTATGGCAAGGTCATACCTATGATGCCCCTTCATATTCACTCACAAATTTACATTATCAACAATACATACATAGTGATAGTAATACATACTCAACAATATCAATGGTAAATTCCTATAATACTAATTACATTTGAATATCAATATCTAAGGCCATTTCTCTATTTGACATTACTCATTGGACACTCAAACTGAATTGAGCATATTGTCAATGAATATATTAGCAGGAAAAGAATTACACTGTGTGAGAAGGAAACCTATAATTGGTAGAGTAACATTCCTCTCTTTTAAATCATTGCATATCTTAAACCACTGGTTCATATTATATAATTATCAGCATAGGAAGGTTCCTTCAACACCATTTCCCATTAATGGAAACTTCTCCCATCAATGGAAACTTCAACAACACTAAATATGAGAATGCCATTCAAATATCCAACCACAAAAGAGCTTGTGAATGTTATAGGATATCATCCACAGTCTGCATGAATGTTGTTGGAGCATTATTCAAGCTAGAGGGCATTACCAACCACCTAAAAAGGTCTTCTTTATATTTTAAGGTTCTCTTACACACATTTCTAATCAATTGGAACTTGGTGGTAGCATGAATTCAAATAAATCTTACTAAAGAAACTCACACCCTTAATTTGATCAAGAAGATCATCAATTTAGGGGATCAATTTTGATTATTAACTATGATTTTGTTTATGGTTATACTATAAATATATTCCATGTCTCATCCTTCTTCTACTTCAACATAATTGAGCTCTTGAAAGGTGAGTAACTCAACCAAATGTGTTTTTTTTGGATGAGCTCATGAAAATAACATTTTATTTCCTTATTCTCTAAGAGAGAGCATCTATGTATTACGCTATGATGTAAAGGAGCACTAGGTATCAAATCGATTGAGTTCTTAACTTGATCGTGAAGAGGCACCTCCATAGGTGAAGTGAAGATATATTCATTTGCTTCTAAAATCATATCCACTTGATTTTATTATATAGATAGCACCCATGTTGAGGTTGTGGTGCTCATAGTTACCTTGCATTCACCTTTTGACTAAACCATGAATAAGCCAAACTTTCCAGTCTAGGATATTACCTTTTAACAACTTTTTTCTAAGAATAATGAAATTGTGGTAATTGAAACTACCTCTAGTATCTTATAAGATAGATCCACAAAAGAAACAATGACACTACATGGATGAGACTCATAAACAACATGATATTTCAAAATATAAGGTTTTTCTTAAATAACATCACACAATACCTTATTGTTGAAGGAATTGATGCCAAGTATGGTGGCATTTTTTACTAACATGGATATCTCCTGCAAGGCTCAAAAAAACCAATGGTATATGGTTCTGACTTTGGTACTATGGTCAACTTCAATCTCTTGACAACTTTTAGGGACATCGGGACCTTCTATTTCATATTATCAAGAATGAAATGTGCTTAGGTCCCCTTGATACACATCTATGATGGGAGAGGTGCTCCCCCTTGTCAAGATCCTATAGCTAATTTGGTTGGATAGTTGTGGTTGTGATGGTAGAATTATCTTTTGCTTCAAAAATATTATTTCCTTCATCATGTTTTGAATCAAAATCTGAGCTATAGTCTACTCCTATTGCTTTAAGCTCAACAAAGAATGATTGTTTTGAGAAGCATTTGTTAGTGTTGTGCCATTGGCAATTGTGTAACTCACAAAACAAATGAATTTCTCACTATGGAACATAATATTTTTATATACCTACATAGGTTCCCTTCATAAAACCTTTCTAATTTTATCAAACTAACTTTTGAGAGTCACACAAACTTGTAAGATCATACGAAAGAAACTCTTCATATTTTGGAGAAAAAGCCATCCATGTGAGTTCAAGTGAGAGCTTTGAAAACCATTGGTTCAATGCACCTTTATAAAAAAAAGGTCGTGATAAATCATGAGTTCATTCAAGCTAACTATTTTTTTGTTTTCAAAATATATGGGTATTGGCACTAGTTAAAATTGAGCAATCAGTGACTAGGTGACTAAGAAAGTTAGTCACCACAACTTTTCCAAGTGAAATACTACCAAAAATGAGAAATCTTTAGTGACCGAACTAAAAACGACTAACATAAATCACTAATTTAGTCACGGGTTAAAATATGTGACTAGCTAATAAGTAATACAACTAAAAATGACTAACATGAATGACTAATTTACTCTAAGAATAAAAATACAACAACCTAACAACTACTACAATAATATGAATCAATTTTTTTATGTTAGTCATCTTAATTGTGTCAAGCAATCTAAATTTACAAGTGATAGGGGATTGAAAGGTTGTTAAAGATTGGTTGAAAGGTTATCCTTCCTTAACCATTTCTTCATCCTCACATGGTGTATAGGTGAGCCACCTTTGCATGATTTATCTCTAATAATTTTTTATTTTAAAAATATATTTTTTTAATAAAAAAAATATTTTATGTATTTTTTAAAAATCTATTCATTGAATCTAATTGGATCTAGTTCCAATTTGAAATTAGTTTGAAGGGAAATTTTAATTTTTAAGACTATAATATCAAATAAAAACTACTTTAATTTCATACTAACTAACCTAGATCCATCTTAACCCCAGATCTATCAAGTGCGAAGACGAGTCCAATCTCTCGAGGTGCAAATTTTTTTTTTCTAGTGTAAAACTTGAGGAAATTTTTGCACCTCGAGAGATTGGATCTCTCTTGCCACTTGATAGTTATAGGGTTAATATGGATATAGGTTTGTTATATAATACAATATAATACCTATATTTGTATTTGTGTCTCTTTGTTATTCCCTCTTTCTATCTCACCCCGGAAACATACACACACTCTCTCTCCCTCACTCTCTCTCTCTCCATGGCTCTATTTTCACACCCTCTCTCTCTCCACATTTCTCCCTCTGTGTTTTTCTTGTTCCCGCCCTCTCCTACCACCTCCAATTCCATCTCTCTCTCTCCTCATCTCTATCTTCCTTCCTGTCTATCCCTTATCTCCTACCTCCCTCTATCCCTCCCCCCAAATAACTCTCCTTCTGTCTCTCTCTCTCTTCCTTCCAACTCTATCACTATCTCCCTCCCTCCCTTTCATTCTCCATCTCTATGTCTCGATCTATCTTCCTTTCCATTCTCTCCCTATCTATATCCTCTCCTCTTCTTTCTCTTCCCTCCTCTCCTCTCTCTCCCTCACACTCCCTCTATCTCTCCCTTCTCACTCTTCTCTCTCTCCACCTCTATCTCTCTATGTCTTTTTTATTTCCTCACTCTTTCCCCCACTACAACTCCATTTCTCTCTATCTCTCCTCTCTCTTCTTTCCTCTCACTCCCTCTCTCCCACCACCCTCTCTCTCCCCCATCACTCTCTCTTTCTTTCTCTCGTTGTCCTCCAACTTTTTCACTATCTCCCTCCCTCTCTCTGCCCCCTCCCCAACTCTCCCTTAAAGTTGATCACATTGTATTGTGCTTAAGAAATTATATAAATTAAAAAAAACTTAATTGGTTGTAAAATATTAAACCTATATTTTGGATCAATCATGTCAAAGAAAATAAAATAATGAAAAACTTTTAAAAGGCATGCACCATATTTAATCTATTATAATTAGTCAATTTTCTTGCTCTGATCCCTTGGATCCTTAGCTAATATGGATCTATGGTTCTGGCATAGATCCATCTTAGCTTAATTTTATTAAAACCTTAATTTAATTTCTATGGGAATATTTTTAGTAGTCGTGAGAATAGAGTGTTTAGATATATCTCAAATTGTAACATTTTCCCTTTTAGATTCAATTAAAAAAATGTTGTAAAATTAAATTAAAATAAAATATTTTTACTATGAAATAAGTTATCGTTTTTTGGCATGTGGTATTGATAAGCCATGGTATTGGCCCATGGTATTATAACAAAGCCTATTTACAAACTAATATCCATGGTAAAGTGAGGGTGAATATCCATGGTGAACAATCTTGTCATATTGTTACAAAATATTTTGATTGTGAATTTTTTTTTTTTGGGCACGCGGTATTGATAATCCATGGTATTGTAACAAATGCTATTTTTTACAAGTTAGTAATATCTACCATAATGTCGGGGTGAATATCCACGGTTAAGAATCTTGTCATATTGTTATAAAATATTTTGGCTATGAAATAAGTTATGGTTTTTGGATTTGTAGTATTGATAGGTCATGGTATTGGCACATGGTATTGTAACAAAGCCTATTCACAAGTTAATAAAAAATCAAAATATAACAAATTGAATTTTGATATTTTTATTAATTTAACTTTTTATTATTAGTTCAGGTCATATTCAAATGTTTACACTCATCCCAATATCATTTTTAACTTCTTATTCTTCTTTTTAACTTAGCATCTTACACAAAATGACATATTCTTATTAAAAATAAATCATTTAACCCAATTTCAATTTATATATTTTATTTTATATTATAAATATTTATTTTATTTTTTCCATTATAAATATTTCTTTTCTTTTTCATTCCTAGTTAACAAATTCTTATTAAAAATAAATCATTTAACCCAATTTCAATTTATATATTTTATTTTATATTATAAATATTTCTTTTATTTTTTCCATTATAAATATTTCTTTTCTTTTTCATTTCTAGTTTAGTGTTGGGTTCAAATAAAATATTCACAAATTACAATGTCACAATGTAGCACTGCATTTTCTTTGCCTTGTCCATATCTGCATGGAAATGCTAGAAGGAGGAAGACCATCAATGTGATCTATGGATTTCATGCGATTCTAACCCAAGAAGGAGTTTGCATGGGAAACACCTTAGGAGAGCATCAACGATTAGATGGAGGAAGGGAAAGGTGATTCGGTATGAAGATTTTGGTAATTTTTACATGGCTATGATTTTGGACTCTCGAGAGTTCATCCTTTTTACCATAGATAAATTTTGTTCTTATGGGTAAACAATTTTGAAGGTTTATATGATCAAAGCATAAATTTTGTCTAGAGTCAAGGGTTTAATGATTATGATAATGCAGATCTTGAAGCTTGCGGTAATTTTTACATGGGTATGAATTTGGACTCTGGAGAGTTCTTCCCTTTTATTAAAGATGATTTTTGCTCTTATGGGTAAACAATTTCAAGGGTTTATATGATCAAAGCATAAATTTTATCTAGAGATGAGGGTATAATGATTATGATAATGTAGATCTTGATTGCAGCTAACAATTCATGAAAAGACAATACACAATTAAGCATTTTGCATGTCCTTATTGATATTTTGGTAATTTTTACATGGGTATGAATTTGGGCTATCGAGAGTTCTTCCTTTTTACTAAAGATAATTTTTGTTCTTATGGGTAAACAATTTCGAGGGTTTATATGATAAAAGCATAAATTTTTTCTAGAGTTGAAGGTTTAATGATTATGAAAATGAAGATCTTGATTGCGACCAACAATTAATCAAAAGACAATGCACAAGTAATCATTTTGCATGTCCTTATTGTACAAAAGGTTTAGTGATTATGATAATGTAGATCTTGATTGTGGCAAACAATTTATCAAAGGACAATGGAAAAGTAAGAATTTTGTATCTCCTTATTGTACAGATCAGTTCGCTCCTCCCTAAATTTTCGAGGGTCAGAATGCAGGAAATTTTATTTTTTCCTTTCACCTTTTTTTAATGTTTTATTTTTTGTGTAATGGACTCTACCATGCCCAAATTCAAAGGGCTTGAGTGATGCAAGAATTTTTTTTGGTAGGAGGCAAATGCTAGACCTTCCTCAAACTTTGTTACATGAAATTAAAATTTCTTGCAATCATGAACATAATTTTTTTTATGTTTCATCCTTAGATTCAGATCTTAATGCCTACAGTTTTAAACCATGCTACTTTATTTTAAGTAGAATATAATTAGATCCATTAAACCTTACAACTCTCCAAAGATTAGGTTAATTTCAGCTAAAAAGAATGAACCTGGATGGCTTTTGCAATTTAGATTCAATGCTTACCGACAATGGTTAAAAATGGAAGAACCCAAATGGTATAATAAATTTTACCCACCTATCAATTTCCAAGACCTTTCCTATTATTATGAACCTAAATAGAGAGAGTAGAAGAAGAAGAGGAGCTTGGATGAGGTGGACCCTAACCTGCTTCATAATTTCCAAAAGTTGGGCATGCCCTTGACTAGAAGAAGAGATTGACCAATGTTGTTGTAGAAGTTGTTTTTGACAGTGTTTTCATTGCTACCATGCATAGGTAGAATTTATAGGAAGTTGATGTTATCTTTTGTTTGTTATAAGAGGTAATTAGAGAGTACCTTTATGTAGTTAGGAAGTAGCTTGGTAGGGTTGTTCCTCCTGCTGACAACTACTATGTTTCATTATATATTTTTTTTAGTGATAGTTCCTTCTATTATATCCCTAGGCACACTTTGTCACCCACAGAAATATCCACTTATTTTAGGATGAATGAGATGGAGACCAGGGATTTTGAGAGGACTCTTATTTTTGTAGATGGGAGGAGTTTTGTGAGGTGAGAGGAGTTCTGTGACATATATTGAAGGATGCACTGCATCATTTTATGACACCAATCATCTCCATGCCACAATAGTGGATGTCTATTACATTGAGGGAGCAACAATAAAGTATTCCATTATAAATGATTGGTATGTGGGGGATGAGGAATGAAGATGTGGGATTTATAATTTTATTACGAAAAGATGTTTGTGTGGTGGAGACAAATCCTACAGGTAAATCGTATCATTATATTTATATGAAAAGTTAGAATGTGTTCAATATAGAAATATGTATGTACTCTTGAATTTATCTATGTTGAAATAAGATCAAGAATCAAGTTTTCATTTCAGATAATTGGGATATACCACGTAATTTTACTTTACTACATGGAATTCTTGATTTGTTAGATCCCAACTAGTTAGGGTTGAAATTTTTTTTTTTGTAATCAGATTAAGAATAAAGTTGTCATTTCAATCACTGAAATATACCATGTAAAATTTAATGACTACATGAAATTGTTTACTTGTTAGAGCCAAAGTTATTAGGATTATGAAGAGTCCTCTTTCATGATAATATTTATGAATGCTCTATTCTTGCTCAAAGAATTACATATTATAGAAGGGTGGAAAATAAATGAGATGCAACTGAATGGATTATGTTTTAAAATGTGTGGAGGGAGTATAAAATCATTTTTAGATGCGTTCAAATATTTTGGGGCACCCACTAAAGTGCTTCAATTAACTCCTCGTTAATTCCATTTCTACTATCCCAATGCTTCTAGAAGTCCTTATCCCAATTGATCTCTTAACTATCTTGGAGGGAAATTGATTACTTGATTGGCACCCATGGATTACAATTTGATTAGTAGTAAGGGATGAGAAAGGTTCATATTCTTCAATATATTCCACAAGTGAAAAGCATATCGAATGATTTCCTTTCTGTTTAATTGATACAACAATCACTCGACAATTTGTTAGGATTTTGAGACCTTTTTCAATGAATTTATTTTTTGAAACTTAATATGTTATCAATTAAAGAAATGAAAGAAAAGGTGGAAATGATGCAATGGAAGGATTTTTTCTTTTAGTGCCTAAGAATGCCATGCTGATGTGAGGGGCTTGGTATTTTCTTGACTCAAGATTAGTGGCATTTGACTTCCTAGCATTTCTTTTAATTTCATTTTTGTTGTGTTTATATTGCTATCCTTGAAGTTGGTGATCTATTGTTGGTGTAATAGGAAGTATTAAATACTAAACACTCTCAAAGGTGATATTGATGGATGACGGACTTTAAATGACCCTACTTGACACTTTTGTATTACATGATCATGCAAAGAAATTATTAATCAATATTAAAGGGAAGATGATTAACATGCAATGTTTCTTGGTTTGTCATATAATTACTACATTTTGGCCCCCAATAATATATTTGAGGCTATGTTTTGGTTGTTACTTGTGTAGCTTCCCTTTGGCTCAGAAAAACATCGAGGATAAATGTCCACTGTATTGGCATTGGACATCATCAAAGATGAATTCACCAAAATCGGTAGAGGACATGGGATAAATTGGTACAATCAGTGGATAATGCTAGAGAAACACCGAGGCACCATAATTTATTGTGTATTTAGATTCACTCGAAATTTACTAGTCACAAAAGTACTATTTTTTCTAAATATTTTCATGTATACATAAATACGAAAAATGAAATTTCGAACTAATTATTAAAACTAATAATTATTTGATAGTCATAATTTATAATTAAAAAGTATAATATGATTAATATTATTGGACAAAACTATAGGGTCCAACTGTGAGGGGCATTGTGACAATATATGTACACTTATCATTGTATTAGACAATCATCTCTCAGAGTGTGATATCCATCCAACGAAATGTACTCCCAAAGGCCATTGTGGGATTGAAATTTTTTCTTTCAGTGGAAAAGTGGTGATATATTTTCTTAGGCCTTAGTGTGCTGCTTCCCTAAGGTTTTGGCACTATCACAACTAGCACCTTCATTCAACCAAGTGAGGTACTAATCTTGGAAATTTGAATAATTTTGTCTCCACAATCTAATATGATGTTGGATCAATCTCATGATCCTAAAAACATATGTCATAATTGTGAGGAACTTTTACTGTGGGAGAAATAATATCCAAAATTAAGGAACATCACTCTTTTAGAACAAGCAATAAGGATATTTTTTATAGTAATTTTTTTTTCCATTTGTTTTCACAAGTTATCTATTGCATGATATTTTTAACATGTAACTTAATTGGTATGATTGTGCCTAAGGTTTTGTTGAATGTTGAATACTAAGTTCCTAAGATTTTATTTTCTATGGTGACATTTTATTTGTTTTATTTATACATGTCACCTAGCCGCATAGTGTCCACTATCAAATGTTGAGGTATATGTTGTATAAATATTTTGTATTCTACTTTATTTTATATTCAAGTATTCATCGTCTTTCATGTCTGAAACTCTGCATTGTATCTTCTTTCATTTTTAGGGGAGGAACGCAATATGGACAGTAAGAAGTAGCAATTGAAGAAAGAAAAGAACAATAACATTGGAGCGACAAATGCAAAATGAGAAAGAGAAGAGAATATGTCTAGTGATACCCTTAGAGCCAATATCTTGCATAAGACACACTCATAGAGACTGATGGTCAAGCCTTCAGAGTTGGTGAATTCACTTGCAATGCTTTGGCAACATAGTGATAATGTTTTGAAATGATAAAACAATATTTCATGTGTAAATTGTAGTTCAACCGACATTAAGTTGGAAACTGATATTGTGTTACTTGATATTTTATATAATAAAACTTATATGGTTGAAATTATTTTTATTTGCACTTAATGTTATTTAGTCTCGTAATTAACGTATGTAACTTTGTGTTATCATATTAGATAAACATGCACATCGTATGACATTTTTTTAAAATTTAGTCCCAAAATCATACTAATTAATTTATGTTGATTAATAATAAACACATAAAATCAATATAAAGCTACTAAATTAGTAGTTTATATTAATTAATGATGAACACGAATAAAATGAATATATGATTGAATTAGTTGTTTACAATGATTATGAATGAAATTAAATGAAATGAATATAAACTAATAAATCAGTCGTTTATATAATGAATATGAAAATACCAAAAATTGATGAATTACTACTGCAAATGATAATTTTTTGATTAAAATGATCACTAAATTTTGCATATATACAACTATTAGTAGCTAATTTACAGTATCTTATAACACAACTAAAATTTAGTCATATTTCTTTAGTCATTAATTGGTTTTAAATGATGACTAAAATTTGCATATGTATGACTATTAGTAGCTAATTTACAGTATCTTATAACACAACCATCATTTTGGCTATATTTATTTGTTCATTAATTGGTTTTCTCGAGGATTCATATAGTAATATATTTTGTTGTATATTTGGTCATTAATTGCGACAATTAATGACTAAATAAAAAAAAAGTTAATGACCAAATTTATAATTAAACATACTACTAGATGGTAAAATTGAGAAAACCAATTAATGACTAAGGTAAAAATGACTAAAAATTGGTCGTGTTATAAGATACTGTAAATTAGTTACTATTGGTCACCGACTTAAAAATGGTCATTTATATGCAAATTTTAGTTGTTTTATATTAATTAATTGGTCATTTCGTACTAGTGTGGGACTATTACCATTTTCATAACAAATATTTTGTATATAATGAGGTCATGTGTGCATTCAAAAAATAGTTGGAGTAGATAGACATTGTCTTGCTAGCAAATGTTTTCATGAGATCCATTGTTTTAAAAATCATTTGCATTTCTTACACACACACATGCACAAAGCTATAAGGATCAACAAGGCCCTTCTAAATGGAAGGACAATGAGCTCACCCTTCGTCACTTATTCCCGATGTCATAGAGAGGACTATTCCCCTACCATTGCTTAACAAATATATACTTTCTTTACATACTTTTGCTTGTTCTATACTTTTCATTAATTTCTTAAAAAAAAATTGTGATGTTTACTAACAAACTAATCACATTATCTCTCACATTCTATTATTAATATCTTTCGTTTCCATTAATTGAGAGGTTTTTTCTCATCCTAGCTACCTAACTCTCCAAACCATAATCCTAACTTCAAGACCTATAACTCTCCTCCTTAGCCACAAGCTCACCCTATTGAAAATTATAGTCATACATCATATCATGGTAAAAAAAAAACGTTGATCTCACTTAGTTCCTTTTCAACCAATGTAGATTCTCGACACTCAACAATATGTAGTAAACTAAGGTAAAGGTATCTTTATATGATCCACGAGCATTAGAATACTTGTATCTTTTCATTCCCTCTTCCTTTAGCATGATTACTTCTTGTAGGATCTTGAAGATAGGCTTCATGGCACATGAACTAGGTGAATAAAAATATTGTACAACTTCCATGATCAGTAATGTACTATCACAAACCAATGTCTCATTGATGCCCTAGTAACTCTTTATTTCTCTAAGCTCAAATGGGTGGTTGGGAAGTTAGTATGGGAAACCCATGACCAATTGTATTTGTTTAAAAAGATCCCTTGGTTAACACTACTTTATTAGGAAGAAGCACAACAATGGAATTTTTATAGTGTTTAATGAATAAATTTCTTGATGAAAGTGTAATTCAACCTCATGGAATCTCATAGTAACCTTCCAAGGCTTATGATGGAAAACAAAAATATAAAAGAAATATATTTTAATTACTTCAATTGGATTCCACATGATTGTGAAGCCCTTTGAGTAGCCCTTCACACTAATCTTTATTGTTCCACAATCCTTTTAGAATCCCTTTACTAGAAAAATCATGGTGTCTCTATTGCACATGGTTTCTTAAATCATCATAATAATATTTTTTTCCTTTGTTAATTGTTTAATACAGTGTTTCTTGTATTATTATAATAGTAAGTTTGGTTTATGTTAAGGGTAATACTGTGTTTCTTGAATCATTATAATAGTAGGCTTCGTTTATGTTAAGGGTTGATAGTTTTAACTTATTGAATATTTGGGTAGATAGCTTGGTTTGTTGAGTGGATCAAGGATATCATTTTCCTTTTCATGGGATGGGTTACATATCATTATTTTTAACTCTATATAATGTTTTAGCTAAATATATGCATTATTTCATTCGTGATGTTTTCCTTTTAGATGTTGTTGCTCTATTCGTTTCCTTGTTATGGATAAAGAAGGGCCAACGATTATATTGATATTTCCATAAAATTATATCCATTATTGGTGAGTAGGAATGGTATACCTATTTCAATATGTTTGTGTAATATAACACACATGCTTTCTCATGAAGGAATTCAGAAGTGCTCTATTTTTGTTTTCTAATTAAATTCTCGATTCCCCACAGGTCAGCCAAGTGGGGAATAAAAGGAGATGGGACTAAAGTTAATGGCAGCAAAGAGCTTTTATTTTAAACCTCAAAATTCTTTGCACATAACACTTCATTTTCACAACCATGACCAATAAAACTACACTATAAGTTTGATTTATTGTAAGAAGTATTAATATTACAAGGTATTTGGATTTTCCCTCACTAGAAATGAGTGTTCAATGGTAGTGAGTTTGTGACTTTATATTTGGTTTAGTGGTTGTGTTGTCCTACTAAAGCCGGTTAAGTAGCTAGCTATGTAAATACAAATTATATGGGATGTATGAGGGAAAAAAACCTCCTTGTCTTCTTGTGTTAAGGCTGGCTCTAGAATTGTCTACGAGGGACTTGTATAGGTAGCATGAAGGTGGGTTACAAATATATCTCTCTGGCTTCATTTTTAAGAGTCCTAGTTTTGCTTTTCTTTATGATCGTTTCTATGGTAGGTAGTTTATACTACAAGTTCTTCGTGTGATATATATAAGTGGTAAATCAAGGGTGGCTCCTTGCTCAAGGTCAGATTTAATTGTCCATTTCCATTGGAGTAGGTTTAATCTCCTTCATTTTTTGTGTTGTTATCCTTTTTTGTTTAATCTCCTTATGTTTTGTGTCATTTACTTTGATTTAGGGAGTTTTGTCTCTTGGCTGGATACAAGTCCACTCCTATAATATTCTTCTTACTCTCTTTCAATATTTTATCTTAGTTTCCTTTGAGCATAGGACTTGTAAGGCCCCCACAAGTTTAAGGGAAAAATAGGTAGTTGCCCAGTATAGCATGTTTGTGTTAGGAACACTGCTCTAGCGATTAGAATATATATATAGGGTGTTAAGACATGAGTTAGAATCAGTAGAAGGTTAATTTTGTATGTATATGTAGGAGAATAGGTTGGGAGATAGGTCCCTGACATAGAGAATAAGGGAACTCATCAAAGAGGATACATGAAAAATATAGATATGTATTGGCAGCTTAAAACTATAATGGGAACTGATGTGATAGAGCATTCTGAAGTTGAACAAGAGTCTCTTACAAGTGTTGATGAGGTGGAGGCTCAATTAACAAAGGTGGATAACAACTTATCATTTATAACAAATTTGAAATTTACAGGAGAGATGGACATAGAATGCAAGTGGCTTCAATTAATTTGGAATTTACAGGAGACAGGGCCATAGAATGCAAGTGGATTCATTTACTATTTAAATGTCAATTATAGTATCTTTTGAATTGCCTTGTAGTCATACTTTTCTTGGAAATCCAGATTAAAAAGGCTCTCAACCCTTCATAGTGGGTGGTAACTAATATGGGAGTGTCAGGGTGGCTTATGATTGATTTGTCTTTTAGTCATACTTTTCTTGGAAATCTAGATCAAAAAGGCTTTCGGCCCTTCATAGTAGGTAGTAACTATTATGGGAGTGCTAAGTTGGCTTAAAACCCCATTTTATATTCGTCATGAATTGAGAGTGTAGAGCGTGATATAAGAAGATTTGGAACTAACCCCTATTGCAAAAACTTAAATGCTTTGATTGGCTCATCCTTGAAAATCTCATTCTCACCTGGGATAACTTCTTGCGCACAGGCTTCATTAGCACCAAGATATGTTGTTCATGTCTAAATGGGGTTGAGTCAATTGAGCACCTTTGCCTCTAGTTCTCGCTTTATGGACATATTTTTATCTTACTTCCATTTTTTGGATTCTAGAACTTCTATGTAGTTTGCTTCCTCCATGCAATGGTGGGATCAAAAATGGGCCTTTATAAATCTCTTCCTATCTTTATTGCATGGGGAATTCAAAATGTAAGAAACAAACCATTTTTTTAGGACTTATCCATTGATTCTCTTTATATGCTTACATTGATAATCGAGTTCTTCAAAGCCTATCTGATATGCCTTAAGCACCAACCCTTCTATCCTTTTTGTTGTCCTCCAAGTCACAACTCCTATTATGTTGACTCTTTCAATGGTGCTTCCAATGACTACCACTAGTGGAGGTTCTTTCATTCTTTTACAAGGGCATCTTCCTTACATACTTGTGAAAATTTTGTTGCTGGTGTTATAGACATTTTTGTGCCTTACAGCTATAAGCATGAAATGTCCATAATCTAAGGGATCCAAAGTCCCTAAAAATGTTGTTCCTACCCCTAGAGGAACAAGGCTAACAAACCACAGCAATTCACAGAAGTTCTCCACCAGAAACTGCTCAAAAACAAGTCAATTCAGGATCAATTCAGAGGCTCCACTAGCTATCTGCGCTGAAATGCAGAGATTACACTGGCTAGGTGCACTGCAACGCCGGTAGAAGCACTACCAGGGTGCGCTGAGCGGGAAGTGACAAATGGAAAGTTCATTCAACAAGGTGGAAAGACCCTGGAAGCTTCCAGAATCTTCTCCAATGACACTTGCCTCAATGAATTCGACTAGTGATGAGTAAGAGGCTCTTAGTCTCCAAGTGGAAGCAAGAACTGATAGAGGGAGAAGACACTAGTCATATCTCAAGCTGACTCATCCTCTCTCCAAACATCTATATATGGATCTCTCCTCCATGAGATCCAGGAGGCTGGAATTTTGTTATTGCAAAGAATTGATGTTGGTTTGAGATTGGAATCATTGGGTGCTTAATGCTTTGAAGGGAGGTGAAGATAGGAATTTCATTTGCTGGGAAGGAGATGCTGGATTGGAGCCCTCTTGGTTGTATCTCCTCCTGAACCTTGTTATTCATCAATAAAGCTATCTTGGTTTCTCCTATATACTGATGTATCTTTGATGTATGATTGCATTAGTATGTTTAGTTTATTTCTAATCCTGAACTAGTTATGAATATGAATCTATGTCTTTGTGTAGTGTTCTCTTCTTGTGATCTTGCAGGGACCTGTTGAAGCTGGGCGAGTGAGAAGGAAAGTAGCTGGGAACTCTCAAAGAGAAGAGAAACCGGATCGAGGGACAAACGGAAGACACCGGTTAGTCCATCCATCTCTCTTCATTCTTAATTCATAAAGGAAGAATACTAGAATAGCTGTTTCTGTTTGTTGCTAAGGCACTGTCACACCTTAGGTGGATAGGATCGTCCTGCATAGGCATTTTTCCCCACAACAAATTGGCGACTCCGCTGGGGAGATCTGTTTAGTCATTTTATTTGTGTCTCTATCATTATTTGTTTCATAGACTCAACAACAACAATCGAACTGCATCTGCTATTCTCAGATGCAAAGTAGACAGTTGCTACTTTGATCCAATCACTGGATTTGTCTATGATCTGAACAATGGACTCACAAATGATTTGGTGATCCTTTGTGATAGATCTTAGTCCTCCCTCAAAGCATCCCTTTGATTGTACCTTGCTTGTTGCTTTTATTTGGCTTGAAACCATAGATTAATCAGCAAACTGTGACCCAGAACCCAGTGAGGAACTCTCGTTTCTCCTTCAGCGCAGACTCTGTGAAGAGGTTCTGCATTTCAATGCAGGTCCCGTGAAGGCTACCTGCGCTGAATGTCAAAACCTTTGTGTTGAGGGTGCGTTGATCCAGTTAGGCCTTGTGCAGCTGGGGTTCTCTGCTCTGTTTTGCCTTGTTTTGATCTCTGATTTTTGCAGCCTGTAACCAACATAGGTACCTGTCTGATAACTCCTTTTCTCTGCTTAAATTCCGCCTCCTTTTGTACAAAAAGACTGTGAGTGTTTTTATGTGTTTGTGGCGTCATTTACAGTTTTCCTTTGCAAGAGTGAAACAATCATCCTGTAGCCCTTGATTCAGATCTGTTGATTGTGATCTTAGGAGAGAGTTCATTGGCTGTTTACAGTTGATTATACATTTACTTTTGCTTTTGGTTTGAGTTTGTCTCTTTTAAGTGTCGAAACAAGTGTTCATTTCGAAAGTCGTAAAGTGTTGTATTCTCTTCTACCCTTTCTGATTTCGAAAAAGTAAACTTGTTTGTATTTGTCATTTAAAAGCAAATTCAAAGTTGTACAAAAAGCTTTCTTTTTAGACATCAATATTAAGAAAGCGGAAAACAAACACCTGCATTGTGCATTTGCATCTTGATAGTTTGCATGCTTGATTTAGGAAAAGTGCATTAGAGTGTGCTGATTGCTCTTTGAGAAAAGATGGTGTCTTTCTTTTCCCTTTGTAGCTAGGATTTTCATGGTTGAAAAGATATAAAAGCTTGCTTATCATCTTTAGACCTCATTTAGGAATTGTATCATACATCTCGTGGTGATCCAAAAAGGCAAACTTCTAAAAAGATCAACCTAAAATAAATTGAATGAACTTAACAACGCTTTGTAACTTAACGCACAACATAGAGGTTTAGGCTAAAGACGTGTTCCGACGTCATAAAGCCTGGTGACTGTCGATCTCGCTGATGGTGATTCCTCCTGAGGGACGATAGCGCCAGTACGGATTGTGCTCCCACGTACCGTCGAGTATATATTGGGAGACCCCTATAGGCATAAAACCTTTATCCTTAGGAAGCCATGTCGGCCGCCCTACTGATCGCAATGCACTGAACACAACATTCAAGAAGATTGACCGCCCGTACCTTAAAAAGTATTCTGCGGTTTTGTGAAAAGTTTGGCACACCCTCTACCTAGAACTCCAGAGCAGTTCCTTTTGGCCTTTTTCAGACTCTATAACGGAAAAAGTCCATCCGAGCATTTGTCACTTCGGGCTTGTTAAAACATCGAAGGAGACTAGAGTCATCTTCAGCTTTTTCTCGACTCTTTAAAATTGAAAAAGCAAGTTGTGTCTAAAGCGTCGTTAAAATTTATTTTAAACGGAACAATCACCCCTTCTTCCTGCGTTGATCTTTAGGTTGAGAAAATGGAGCACACCAACCAAGGAATTCCCCTTGGTGGAAATCCTAGTCCCTTCTCCTCTTGGGGAGATGTTGGTGCGCCCCATATGGCCACATTGTCGCTTCCAGGACTGACAATTGGCTTGCCGGTCTGGCTCTTTTCAACCAATGTCGTTCAGAACACCACTATTCCTGAACAGTCGAATCAACAGTTAGACCAGACCAGAGTTACCCACCAGCCTTCTACTTCATCTAATTCTTCCTCTCCTCCTTCCTCTTCGCTTGACGGAACTGGTAAAACAAAAAACCAAGTTCCTAAGGAGAAGAAGGAAAAGAAGAAGAAGGAGCCAAAAGCGACTGGGGGCAAACAAGTGTCGTCTGACAAAAATCCACACACAGCACTGACTAGGCCTAAATCGCTATGTGTCATATGCAAGGGAGACCACTTCCACAGAGATTGTCCCTGCATCCCTCGGATACTAAGGGACTGGTCTCCCCGTTTGCACAATTCGGTGGCGTCAACCTCTGATAGCCATGTTGACAGCACACCGTCAACTAGTGAGAGTGAAGCCACAGGACAGAGAGGGAAAGCTAGATTTCCCTGCAAACTGTGTGAAGGCGACCATGCCATCCACCGTTGTCCCTTCTTAGACGAGGCTAAAAGAGTTTTGGAAGATCGCCCGGTTTTACCAGCGCGACTTCCTCCTGGATATCAAAAACTCCTGCCAAGTCCTTCACCAGTTGAGAACCCGGCTGGCCCACTCAGGTGGTCAGCCGAAGCACCTATCATTGAGGATGAACCGTCCGAATCCATACCTGACGAAAGTCAAAAGGTCGAGGCGGTAGTTGACCCGGTCTTGCCTTCAGAGGTTCTATCTTCGAATGATACCATCACAGAAGAGAATAAAGACGACACCGTCCAAATTCTCTTCATCAACACAGACTCCAACGAACAAGGGGGCAATTTGCCCATTCCTTTATCGCAGGAAGGAACTTCGTCAGAGTCATACCCGGCCGTCTATTCGGTCCCACCACCAAGCAACCTAGTTGTGTCCTTCGACTGGAACCAACTGGGCAGACCCCGGTTACCAGCCAGCATACCATTCAGAATTATCGTTCAAATATACAGAATGGTAATGGCTGGCACCATCATTGACAAAGGGGCATCTGTGAGTATCCTTTCCTCTATTGCTTGGAAAGCGCTTGGTTCGCCAACGTTGTTGCCTGAAATGAGAAATCTATCAGGCTTTGATAAAGGAACCAGTCGACCTTTAGGGATCCTCCCAATGTGCCTATCACATTGAAAGGGAAGACCGTTCAAATGAACGTGATGGTCGTTCAAGGACCCTTGGATTATAACCTACTCCTTGGACGAGACTATATATATTGCATGGGAGCCATCGTCTCTTCACTCTTTAGAGTAATGTGTTTTCCGCACGAAGGAAGAGTGGTCAAGCTCGTGGACCAACTTTCATTTCCCGAATCACGCATCGCAAATAGTCATGTACGATCCCTAAATGGTCTCTTCACGCAAGAAGTGTCTCAACCCACGGTCCATCCTCCCGATGAGCGCGAGTGATTCGGAAGGATATGACTGGAACCTAGGGGGCATGCGTCCTGGTCTGCTTCGGCAGGAAAACTTTGGGTATAGGGTAGGTTTCCGCGGGAGAATATGACTAGTCCGTACCCCGTCCGGCATGGAAGAGGGGTTGTTCTAGAATAAGATTCTTTTGTCAAAGTTATGTGAGTTGACAGACGGAGTCTCTCACCTTTGTCTATTTCGGTAGACATCGCTGAAGAAGTGTCTTGTTTGCTGTGCAAATGAAACAATCTTTGGGTAACCTGAAAGAGGTAGGCCTTTCCTGGTAGAACAAATGTTTTATCTGCAAATTGAGGGGTAACCTTGAAATCGTACTTTATACCTGGGGGCATGCAAACCTTTTGGAGTGCAAGCAAGGGGCGGCTATTTATTTTTTAAATTTTTAGGACCTCTAACCCTTTAAACTCGTAGGATTAGTCGTTTCTGAACTTGCATAAAGAAAGGATTCCGAGGCAAAGCTTTACGAGGTGCAAGCCCCATAAAAAATGGCATCTTAAGTGAGACTTTCTTATCATATGACTGGATATTCGAGCAGTTTTAGCACACAGTTCATGCTTGTTAAAAAATAAAAGCAAGATCCGAGCAGTTTTAACACATAGTTCATGCTCGTTAAAAAATAAACATAAGATTGAGCAGTGTTTTTCCGCGTTTAAGCTCGTTAAAAAATGAACTATCTTCCGGTAAATAACCACTATGAATGTAACATTATCAACCATTAAAGCCTTGGTCGTGTTTGCACCGTCACCTCCACTTTTCCATTGGCCGATCGTTCACCTCCATATGATTGTTAACCCATTTTAAGGAACAGCTGCGAAGAGTGATTTCACTAGCCATCCTTGTGACACTGCCATGCTTGGAAAATTCCAACCCTTACCTGGAATCAGCTGCTAACCCGTTTTATCACTCGTTCCTCAAAAGACGAGTCTTCTTTAAGCTCTTTTCATCTGACTCGTAAAATATGAAAAGATTGTCGAGTTTTGGCCTTCCAGCTCGTTAAAGCGACCGGAAGTGCTATCCCTCCTCTAGATTTTAATCTTTTTGGACCTGAGGGATTATTGCACAAAAAGATCGAGCGCTTGTTTTGTTCGGCTCATTAAAACTATCGAAAACTCATCTCTTCTGTATTGTTTTATACTTTTTTGGACTTCAGGGATTAGATGACGAAAAAGGACTTTCGGAGTTGACTTTACGTACCTTTTCAGACTCTCTAAAAATGAAAAGGACCGAGTTATCTTTGTCGTTAGACTCGTTAAAATCATTAAATAGCGACAAACTTGTCTTTAGACGAGAACGAGTTTCACTATCGCTAGGCTCGTTAAAACATAGCGATAGGCTTGCCCGAAGGGCAAGTTATAGAACAAGCATATGTTATCCTCCTCAAGCTTGACAAAAATAAAGAGGTACTGGTCAGCAATGACTGGGGAAAATTGGGAGAAACTCAAGAAAACTTTGATGGTAGCAAGTCGCTCTTGAACATGACACTTTTCCTCCGTACCACAATCGGGTTGGGTTGTTTCATTCACCGGTCACATCACCATGGTCTCACCATACCATCCATATTTGGGGTAATGCTACCGATCCATCGCATAAGTGTCGCCATATGTTCAAGAGAAGTCGTTCAGAGAAGTCAACCGTGTCCCATCCACTGCCGTACATTATCCTTCATCCTTTCATGACCGCCACCCTGAATCATATATCATCAGATCGTTTTCACCTCCATCAAAATCATTAGCTTCGTTCCGTGCAATTGATGTGGGATTCATTAAGGCCCTCCTTTGACGGATCGCTTCTTGTTGACATCAACTCATTATCCAAGAAGTTGATCTAGGAACACCCCCTTCAGTACTTTGAAGCTTGCATGCCTCAATGGTAAGTTTCTCACTTCCGGCGACAGGTATACATCAATGACCTTCGACCGAAAGATTTTGCGTGGTGTTCGACGCCAAGTCCTTTATTCACACCACGTGAATTGTACTGTAGTACCTTGAGGGTCATTATCATTATCGGTGATTCCTCTCGCGCTTGTTAACGGTTTACCTCATTGACCGGTAATCAAGCGATGTCTTTCCATGTTCGACTTCAGAACATTTCTCACATGGATCGACTTGTACTTAGAGTGAAGATCGAACGAGTTTGAAGACCCCGGATCTAGTTTCATCCATCCGGGCTGCGATATATATTCAGGAAAGATAAAGACATTGACATGTACATCATTGCAGCAGATAATCATCCTACCCAAAGGATGATAATTTCATCAAAATTATCAGTCTACCATCAGACGATTGTCTGTTCTATGTACAGAAAAATGAATTTATAAAGCTGAGCATGGGAATGCCCGCCTCAGCTAAATCATGAAAGCAGTATGAAAAATAATGTATTGTATTGTATCTTATTACAGGTCTCCTCCCAACATTGGATGAACTTCAGATCCTCCTAATAAAGCATTTCACCCGATAAACAGCCTCATACTTTAGGGGGCAACTGTTATAGATATTTTTGTGCCTTACAGCTATAAGCATGAAATGTCCATAATCTAAGGGATCCAAAGTCCCTAAACATGTTGTTCCTACCCCTAGAGGAACAAGGCTAACAAACCACAGCAATTCACAGAAGTTCTCCACCAGAAACTGCTAAAAAACAAGTCAATTCAGGATCAATTCAGAGGCTCCACTAGTTGTCTGCGCTGAAATGCAGAGATTACACTGGCTAGGTGCACTGCAACGCAGGTAGAAGCACTACCAGGGTGCGCTGAGCGGGAAGTGACAAATGGCAAGTTCATTCAACAAGGTGGAAAGACCCTGGAAGCTTCCAGAATCTTCTCCAATGACACTTGCCTCAATGAATTCGACTAGTGATGAGTAAGAGGCTCTTAGTCTCCAAGTGGAAGCAAGAACTGACATAGGGAGAGAACACTAGTCAGATCTCAAGCTCACTCATCCTCTCTCCAAACATCTATATATGGATCTCTCCTCCATGAGATCCAGGAGGCTGGAATTTTGTTATTGCAAAGAATCGCTGTTGGTTTGAGATTGGAATCATTGGGTGCTTAATGCTTTGAAGGGAGGTGAAGATAGGAATTTCATTTGCTGGGAAGGAGATGCTGGATTGGAGCCCTCTTGGTTGTATCTCCTCCTGAACCTTGTTATTCATCAATAAAGCTATCTTGGTTTCTCCTATATAGTGATGTATCTTTGATGTATGATTGCATTAGTATGTTTAGTTTATTTCTAATCCTGAACTAGTTATGAATATGAATCTATGTCTTTGTGTAGTGTTCTCTTCTTGTGATCTTGCAGGGACCTGTTGAAGCTGGGCGAGCGAGAAGGCAAGTAGCTGGGAACTCTCAAAGAGAAGAGAAACCGGATCGAGGGACAAACGGAAGACACCGGTTAGTCCATCCATCTCTCTTCATTCTTAATTCATAAAGGAAGAATACTAGAATAGTTGTTTCTGTTTATTGCTAAGGCACTGTCAAACCTTAGGTGGATAGGATCGTCCTGCATAAGCATTTTTCCCCACAACAGCTGGCACTAACTTTAAAACATATCTATGCAATGTTAAGCTCTCCTTTATTTCTTAAAGTGTTCCTTTATTTCTAAATGTGTTATTGACTAGATCACTAGAATTAACCTGCACTATCTTAGCTTTAGCCATTGAGTGAACAAAATCTCTGTCCTCAAAAATAATTTTAATTTTCTTTCTTTTCATCGTATCCACATAGTGTGGAATAGAGAGGCCGATTCCTTCGAAATTAAGCTTAATTATTTTTTTGAAGAAAGACAGAGCTACCAATTTATAAATTCTGAGCGCATTTCCATGGCCACAGGTCTTTTCCCATCACTTGAATAACCTCAAAGAGATAGCATCATCGAATGCTCTGACAAAAGGATGGCTGGCAGAGATGGAGATAAACACCCCACTTCCACTCCAAACGCAATTTTGCTGATGTTGTCAAACGTGAACTGAAAGAGTAGATCGGTGGCGCT
Organism: Pinus tabuliformis; assembly: GCA_031772625.1. Lineage (NCBI taxonomy): Eukaryota > Viridiplantae > Streptophyta > Pinopsida > Pinales > Pinaceae > Pinus > Pinus tabuliformis. Next base: position 678,228,256 of record CM062816.1, on the reverse strand, counting down.
TCCCTTGGGTAGCGTGTTGTCCAAAATAAGGATGAGATTTTGGCGCAAGGAGTCTTGTACCAACTTCAAGACATAAGTGAGACTAGATACAGAGTAAAACTCTAAGACAGACGCCTTTCTTTGATGAATCCATTGTTCTCCATTGACGTCAAACAATCCATCACCGAAAACATCTACAAAGGCACTCCTGAAGTGGAGGCCCTTTGGAAACCTAGGTGTGAGAATTTACTCCACATTCACTGGATTGCTCGTGAGGACAGTGGTTTCCGGAAGGCCTTTGGCAATAAAAGTTCGCCGCATCCGATCAAGATTTCTGAAATAGAATCACACAGATGGTTGAAATGTATAAACAATGGGGGGGAGAATGCCGACCATCAAGATAACGAAGATGGCCTCCGGAAGAATCATTGGGAATGCAAGCGGCCAATGAATACCATGCATACTTAAACATCACGCCTTCCTCTTAAGACAATGGAATGGTGCATTTATTGCAAATTTATATTTACACCAATCATAGAACTATGGATTCATTGCCATGTTGAAGGCATAAATAAAGGGAACATGGTAAAGGTTACATCCACGAAACGTGGAGAACAATCTTTCAATGAGAGATACCAAATTCTGTTGAATCCGGAAAAAAATGGAAATTTAAGAATTCGATAGTTATATCGAATAATTTGGTCAGAATTTGGTTTGGTGCATGGTAGATAATCCCACGGTAATGTCAGTGAACGGGAGGGTGACATGGTTGCTGTGCGCTACAGTTTGCAGTCTTAAGGCAAGCTTATTTACTTGGGAGTAATGCCTTGAGTTCTTAACATTTTGATTTAAATGATGTAACCAAGGTATGCCTAGTTATGCCTTGAGTTCTTAAGGCAAGCCTATTTACTTGGGAGTTACACTTTGAGTTCTTAGCATTTTCATTCAAAGTACATCTTATAACCATAACACATGATTACACAATTTTATTGATGATAATAAAGAACACAATTTAAGTAGATATTAATTAATAAATTTATAAGATATCATTCTAACCATAAACATATTAACGAGTTTCACGGTTTAGGTAATCATTTATGTTTATAACACACAAGATATTACATTATTCACAACTTAATAAGATTCGTCACGGTCCATAAGAAAATACATGTAAGTAATGTACATTTATTGATGTGTTTAAAGGCTAATGACAACTAAAGGAGAGACTTCGACTCTGCACCCAACCTTAGGCCAACCACACTACACCTATAATTCACACATTTTGGTGATAATTCATTCAGGATGTTGTATGCATAACCACAACACAAACTTACTACTTTAAGCACAATGATGAAAAACAACAAATCTGGCCAGATGATCTTAAAAATCTTCCATACCTTTAAAAAACAATTACTAATTGATAAACTTTATAAGACATTTTAAACTCTTTATTTTAATTATCTTCCCAATCTTCCATATCTTTAAAAACAATTACTAATTGATAAACTTTATAATACATTTTATACTCTTTATTTAAACTAAAACTGTAATAAGATATATTTGATCTGATTTATCAAATAACAAACCAACGAACACAAATATATTTTTTAATTAAGTTAAAAAACTATTTTAATGAATAAAAAAATATTAAAAATGAAATTAATTATAATATTTTAAAAAATAAAATTAATTATAATACTTAGCACTCACAAAATAAAAATGCCATAAATTTATGGAGATATGTTTTTCAAATAAATCTAAATCAACCTCCCACTAAAATATTGGGCTTTAAAATTATAATAGTCAAATGGAGTAGTGAAAACAAAAGAATTAAAGAACAAAATATTGGGGTTTAAAATTATAATAGTCAAATGGAGTAGTGAAAACAAAAGAATTAAAGAACAAATATTGCGTTGTAGTTCGGATTCAACATATCCGAAATAAATAAATAATTTTTTTTTCAAAAATATTATTTATAATTGCTTTTATTTATTATTAAGATTAGTTAATATAAAAATAATTATATATATTTAATTAGTTTTAATTAAAAACATTATAATTATTAATATTCTCATTCGTCTTATTTTCACTTTTTTTTTTTTTTGGTCAATATTACATTTCACTGTCTAGTATAAATAAAATACTTTAAAAATATTTCAAATTTACTCTTGAAATTATAAATTAAATATTTTTATATAAATTAAATAATATAATTTTATATCATCTTTATAAACCTAAAATAATTAAAAAATATCACATTTCTCTTCAAAATATTTCTATTTAAAATTTAAATAAACTCTTCTAATATCTATATTAACTAATCTATTTCGATATAAAATATAGAATACACATTTCAAATGAATCATATAACACACATTTCGGTATGAAGCAGATAATACACAAGCGGAGAAAAAGTACATCTATCTATATAAATATCACTAAAATTGCACTAGATCTATTCGTGATTAAGCGAGTTCTATACTGCTATATATAAAATCGCAACAAAGGCACAGATATGCAGACTTTCTGTAACGACCTAATTTCAATTTTTGTCGTTCCCATGTTCACCTTTCCTAATAATGGTTAAATTAAAGAGAATAATACAAAATCCAAAATAACTGTAATAATAATATAAAGTTTGAAACGTCGATAATCCAAAATGAGATGTTTTTAGATCCGGGGGAGTGACTTCAAGGAATGTTGACGCCTAATAATTTTCCATGCATTATAATTACCATGCGGAGTGCGCCTACCCGGAGTGGAACGGAAGAAAGAAGACCTCAGGTCCACAAGGTGAACGTATATTGAAGGTGCGTGGGCACCGGATAAAACGAGAAGCTTCCTTATCGACACATAAATAAATTTCAGACATTGTATTAGTATGTCCACGACGACATACAATCTTTCCAAATCCGTGAACATATCTACCAAGTACACTTCTGAAACGGCTCGCTGGGTATGGGACTTCCTTGTTTGGATGAATGTGGTGCGCCCTCAACACAAACAGAAGATTAACCTGTTCTGCGAGCGCGACAGTTTTGCTGAAATAATCGCGTTGGCTATCAAGATTCGAGAAAGCTCCATGATACTGCCACTCATGTTCCCAGAACGCCCTATTGTTACATGGCCGAATGATCGATGGCCAAATTGAATTCATCCTCTGTACTAATTGACCATCCTGCACATCACATCCGACACCCCCCATATACACATTTAGTATGTATTTTGTTTCTTTAAAAAAGAATCTATCGCTTGATAAATGTCTAAATATGTTTAATAAATATCGGCAGATGACTCTTAAGAAACAAAATCACTGTTGCGATGTGTATGTGCTTTAGTGTACAATACCAGAGGAGTTAAGGGACCATCAATGTGATGACCGTGTGGCAATGCAACATGCGGCCATAAACCATGGATGAAGAAGGCCGGATCACCATTGTGGGGACACTGTCCGCCATAGGCGCCCGGCCACTGTTAAAACAATACACACAAATCACATCACTTTCCCGATTTGGCTCTATAGTCAATAGATTTGGAAATATGCAGAATAAAATGAGTATTTTAACTTTAGAATTACCGTAGAACCTACCTGCAGAGCCAACAGGAAGTAACTGCCATGATAACCTGTCGCTGGTAGTGTCTTTGGAACCGGCACTTTAGTTAAGTTCAGCGGTGTTGGTCCCGGAATCGGCAATCCGGTTAAATTTAGTGTTACTGGCCCTGGGATCCCCAATCTGGTTAAGTTCAGTGGTACTGGCCCCGGAGTCGGCAATCGAGTTAAATTCAGTGGTATTGGCTCCGAGTTCATCGCGCAGCAAAGCAATGTTATAAACAAAATGGCTTGTCTTCCCCTGAAGTCCATTGCTACTGAGGACGATGCTGATATCTCGGCTCGGCTGACTTGACAAATACTTGTGAGACAAACAGGAGGGGAGTGTCATCACGTAAATAGCCTGTGGTGTGCCCTGTAATTTGATGATAAATAAAGGATGAAAACAATTCATATTAAAATCAGTAGCTATCAAGACTAGCAAATCTCAATGTGAATACATAAAGGATGAAAACAATTCATATTAAAATCAGTAGCTATCAAGACTAGCAAATCTCAATGTGAATACATAACAAGTACAAGTCTCAAACACTTTGAGTTCTTCTCAATCACAGCAGACAATTTATAATTTACAAACTACAGAGGCAATTTACAAATTACTATGGCAAAAATGTGGTTAAAGAAGCGGGCAACACCTCAATGCTCATTTATTATGTTCACAGTAAACATAATAAGGGGTTCATAGTCTGTGTAGAAATAAAATATGAAGCGTGGACAGTAATTTTTTCGATTCAATTTGTATAGGTCCACATAATAAACCTTCAAACTCAATCTAGAAGCAAAAATATAAAACATTCTTCGCAAGCTAAACTCAACAGTCGGGACCTTATTACTCTAGTTCCAACTTGTTACGTTATGGGCAGGTCACATATATGCATCTGAAGCTGTTGAGAATACGTTATGGGCAGGTCACATATATGCATCTGAAGCTGTTGAGAATTCTCTACCTGATCAGAGTTCTGAAGGAAGTGGCCCTCTCTTGCCTGAGTCCTTGGGTTTTGAAAATTTACATGTGACAGTTTCAAGAGGACACATGCCAACTGCTCCCCCTGAGCCAGAATGGGAGGAAGATGATGTATATTTGAAACATCGAAAGGAAGCATTGGGGATGCTCAGGTATATTTTGCCAGCCTATTTCCATGAAGTCCATTGAATTTTTTTAAGGTGATCATTACTGATAATTGGGAAGGCATGAACATATATTATCATCGCTTGTTTTCAAGTAGGGCTGCAAATCGACATTCAAGGGAAGCTGAAAGAGCTTATTTGCGAGGCGATCACAGCACTGCTAGGAATATTTCTCTAAAATCAAAAGAGAAACATTTCGCTGCAGATAAACTAAATGCTAAGGCAGCTGCAGAAATTCTTCAAATTAGAAATGAAAAACATAAGGACATTTGGAAGTTAGATCTCCATGGGCTTCATGCAGCAGAAGTGGTGCAGGCCTTGGAATTGCGATTGGAATTGGGCGCACCCGTTGTTTACTACTAAGGGAAAAAGAGGTGGTCACCCTTGGTCAGTGATGGTCGTTGGAATTCCATACCCACTATAAAGGAGCAGCTGAGAGGTGAGGACAGGACAAGACATATCGTAGAAGGAAAAAAGTTCCAATCTTCTTCTCATCTTGTACTGTCCTCCTTGCGAGTCGCTTTCATTCCACGCTAACATTTTATACATGACAGACTCAGTCCGTATTAGACCATCACTTCAATTCGTGTTTCAGGTCCCTCTGTTGATTTTGGGAGGTAAGATTCTCTGATCCCATTCTCATATTTCATATAAGTTTTATTAGTGGGACACTTGTTTTCAGGAGCTTTTCCATTTTATTTTCAGTGGGTCGTATCTGAATCTGGGATCCAGTGGACCCATTTACAATCCTATTTTTTACTATGCATTATCCTCTGTGTTTCTGAATGCAATTTTGCCAATTAGGGTAGGTAGAGAAGACGGCTAATACGTCCATAAGGAATGCGAGTGCAAGTTGTGGGGGGCATCAAACTGTTTTGGGTGTCTGTGAGTGTGCAGATTCGCGTAAATGTGGAAGACTAAAGCGTTGTTGCAGTATAGCTTTTTGGGCTTCCTGCATTGATAATCTAGCGACCCAGTTTTTATTTTTTCTGGAATCTATAGTTCAATTTGATTTCTTGGTCACCTGGATCATTGATATGGAAGAAGCCAAAGGTAAGCAAGCATTCCGGTTCTTGCCTTTTTATTTACCTGAAAGTTAATTTTAAAATCAATTACTTATTAAAAAAATATTTTATATACAAGTTGGTTATACAAGCAATTGCATTACTTATTTCAAGAAGATTTCCCAAAATACTTTGAAAAATAGAATATATGAATTTAAAATGAGTTTCAAAATTTTAATAATATTAATTTCTATAATTAAATAAATGATTTTTATTAAAAATAATAACAGTAATGTTTAGGAAAAGCATCTTACAATTAGTTAATGTTTTAGTTGTAGTGTCAACCAGCAATGTAAGTGATTTATTTTAATATTTGCAAATTCCGCTGACGAAGAGCTAAATTGGGCTGAACCCGCCTGTGCATGTTGCAGCGTCGATGTGTCCTTCATCAACGTTGATGTGTCCTTCATCAACGCTGTTGAGCGCTTCACAACTTCAAGCTCAACGACTCAGATGGACCTTATGTAAACAAGTAAGAAATGAATTAATGAAGATTCCATTTTCCTTCTTTTGATGCAAAAAACGTCTAGGCGGGAAAAAGTAAAAGAGGGTGATTTCAAATGGTGGGCCTTACGAGGAGTTTTGGAGCACTGTGCAAGCTGCTTTTTTAAGCAGAACTATTGAGCCAATTTGGATGTCCCCAGAGACAACTTGTGGGCCATATGCAGATGGTAGCAAAGTCTTATGTTGATGTGTTCCATCAGATAGAGTAATGTGGAAGTGCGAGGATGTTGTTTTCAATGAGGTAACGGAACCAACATTGATTATCTGAAGTAGTGGTTGAATCTCGGTGCAATCATTCAGCAATAGAGGAATGGCATTCGTTGTCAAGGTTGTCTCCATAATAGAACAGAAGGTTTCTTTTTCCCGTGATAGGAGTACCTGCAATTCATCAATTTCACCACAATACAAAATTCGCGTCAAAGAAGATGTGACATGAATGCGGAATCTAATCTAACAAGGCTAACTGTTGATGGTGAAACAATAATAAGGGCACAACCTACACGGGGAGGAGAATAACCTCTCATATTAACCACCCAAGGTAGTCCACGTTAACAAAATGCTTTTTATTTGATTCAGGGACAAGCTACATATTGTTCAAATTCGGAAGCACCTCAAGTGGCTCAAAGATGCTTATAGTCTTACAATACCGTCAAAACATCAATGAAATAGGAACATTTCCCAGCCAATCCTAATACTGATCCTACACATTAAGAGATGTGGTTCAATCGAGGCATTTGCCATGTATTTCGCTCACTTAATTTACCCTTTGCAGACCCTTCTAAAAGGCTGACTGGACTCCTTATGGCTTTGTAATAATTTATGATATATTAACTATTCTGTGAACAAGGCACAATTTTTTTTCTTTAATATGCTATATTCGGGTGTACTCACTGTGCTTGTGCATTTCTGCACATTTTAGGGATGTTGAATAGCAGCCATTGCATATAGCGAACACGCTATTCAAACACCATGTATAGCTATTGAATCTGAAAGTTCACACATTCCTTCAGTCCAGGCATATAGAAGAACTATCTGGGGCCAAGCTGATGTTTGTAATAAGAGCTATCTGGGTCCTCCCTCTTGTCAGAAACAGGACCCTGAAAACAGCAGCCAGACCATAACAACAATCAGATTCCATCAGTCACGCAACAGTGGCCAAATTGCAGACTATCATGGGCAGTTTCTATTTATTTGCAGCCTGACCAACCCATCTAAATGCAGCAATCTGGAAAAGAGGAGTAATTCAATTCCCGTTTTCTTTTTGTACAAAGTTAAAAAGAGGCAAATGGAGTATGATGTGAAAGGGGAAAGAATGTGGGCAGTTTCAATATAATTTTAGCCTTACCAACCCATGTAATTTCATGGACTGAAAGGAAGGGCTTTGAATAACCTCGCCTCCTACCTATCCTTAGGTGTGGACAATCAAAATTTGCTCTAAAAATGTGTGCTCACACCATGTTTTGTCTACTGGTATTGTTAGTATGTCAGTTTCTTACGCACCACACATGCAGAGTTCAGAGTTGAATGACACTTGCCCCTACTACGGACTGTGTTCTCCTTGGAAACCAGCAGATGTTGATGTTGGAGACATGTTCACCACAGAGGAAATTAGGGGTGAGTGCTTAACAATAGGGCTGACACAACAGGTGTTACAGTCCCTGCCTTCCAAATTTCAGAGGTAAACTCTGTATGTTGACACTTTACCATATTCACTTTAGGGAGGCTGGCATCATATACCTATTTTGAACCCAATCATGAACTCCATGGGTAGCAGTCATACGCCAATGGTGTTGCACATGGCTTACCCAACATGGGATAATATTGGCATTTGCATGGGATGAGTTGACCTAGTAATAAATTTAGGTACAATTCGGTAGCAATGATGAGTTAAACGTTAATTATGTACATGTTAGTAATGCAGTGGAGTTGATCCTAGCTAGGCAACCATCATCATTATACCTGTTCTAGCTGTGTGTGTATGTATATATAAAGCTGGTTGGGTGAAGCTACATATTTATTAGAATCCATTTTGTTTCCACAAGGTTCTGCTATATACCTGCATGTTGGAAACCATGGCTGAAGTAATGTTGGGCTGCATTTTTACAATTAATTATGCACGCACTTACCATTCTATGAACATTGCATGATGTCTGAATTGGATATTAAAAGCACATGATTCTAGGCATTAATGAAGCACGGATTGTCTTGACTCTACCAGTTGTGGAAGCCAAGGTTACAACTCATTTGGTGGTGGTTATTGCTAAGGTGACAACCCTTAACAGGGACATTGATTGTTTAAAAGAAGCCACCTGCGTGTAGATTTATAAAAAAGGGTGACTGACACACATGTTGTGACAGCTATGATGGAGAGATGGTGCAGGGTCTTATGTTGAAGGGTATGGTGATACTTAACTCCTCGCTAGTGTAATACACCCTAGAAAGGAGCGAAGCGCGTGAGGTTGGCAAAAGAGAGGACGTATTTCTTTTTTAGGCATTCCTTCCTTGAATAAGGAGAATCTGGTTTATGGTCACCAAAGGCTGGCAACGATAAAGGACCATATTTGCATTTCCTGCAACTAACAACCATCATCATTTCTTCCATGATCTAACATGCCTGAGGATTGCTAGGAAGGTGTGACTATTGGTTTATACCTGTTCTAGCTGTCTGTGTATGTATACATAAAGTTGGTTGGGTGAAGCTACATATTTATTGGAATCCAGTTTGTTTCCACAAGGTTCTGCTATATGGCTGCATGCTGGAAACCATGGCTGAAGTAATGTTGGGCTGCATTTTTACAACTAATTATGCACACACTTACCATTCTATGAACAGTGCTGAACTCCCCATGCACAATGAGACAATGGGTGCATAGTAAACAGTTTGTATACCTAGAAGTGCACACCTTATGCTATTGTAAAGTTGTAAGAGCATATGTTTTGTAGCCACAACAATTATCTTTCAAACAGGAAGGGTATTCTCCAGTCAATGAATCTATGCTTCCACAAAGTGGTGCATGAAGGCACTATGATAGCTCCCAAATCACAGCTTAAATATGATGTCATAACAGTCTCTTCCGTAGATTAATTTTTCCCAAAAACGATATATGAAGGTTTCAGCTTCTCCATGCAGGATATTTTGGTAATGTTGAAGCTACTGAGTTAATGGCTGAAAACTGGGGATATATGTTACATCGGTGAGGAAGGCTTCCTTTTTGTTGTGGACAGAATAAAGGAGTTGATCAAGTACAAAGTATTTCAGGTACATAGCATTTCAAGGACCTTTTTTATAGTAAATGGAAACCCAAAATATTGATCTTCTCAGAGAAGACTTATATTTTGTCAGGTTGCTCCAGCGGAATTAGAGGAGTTGCTCCTCTCAAACCTAGATATTAATAATGCTGCTGTTATTCCGTGAGTGCCATTTACTACTTCTTGATCTGATATACTTCCCAAGTTCCCACTTGTTGATCTGATATGCTTTCAAATGTCTATATGCAGCTAGATTTACCACTTGTTTAGCTAGCAAATATTTTTCAAGTTTTAGTTAGAATTGAACACTTGGGCTGGTAGCCCAGATGACCTTTGAAACATTAGCTGATGTCCTTTTTCGTTTTCAAATTAAGCCAAAGATTCTTGTAGAGATGCTATTTATTTAAGCATGAAACTCTCTTCCTTCTGGGGTGTGTGTGGTAGGTATCCTGATCATGAAGCAGGTCAAATACCGATGGCATTTGTTGTGAAGAAGTCAAACAGCAATTTCTGCGAAGAGGACGTCATAAATTTTGTTGCTAAACATGTAAATGGAGCACTTGAGTTTCTATATGTTTCCTTACTCTGTCTCAACCTAAACTTTGTTTTCTTTTGTTGAAGATGTTAATTTCCAAGAGAAAATATCTGTTATGGTTGAGTGCAGGTTTCACCATACAGAAGATACGTTGAGTAGCATTTGTCAATTCAATTCCCAAGTCCCCCGCGGGCAAAATCTTAAGAAAAGATTTGATTCATCAGGCTCTGTCCACCTCCAGAAGTGACTCCCACAGTCAAACCATTAATCTCATGCATAACAAGATTATATGGAAACAGGATGAAATAATAATTGATTAGTCTAGAGGCTCTAGATGATGATTAGTCTAGCTCAAGGCGTGGCTCGATCGATGGTTTGCTTTGCGCACTGAGATCGTGAACGAGGATCTCAGCCTGATATAACCCTATCCTTTGTAATACAAAACGCGATGGGATAAGAACTTTGAATTGCGGCTGCAGACCTTAGTAGGAAACGATCCCGACAAAACCTCTCCCTGGTGTTTAATGGAAGTAATAGGCTTACAAGCCTTTACTCACGGTCAACGGAGGAGAAAATTGATGGGTTTTTCTCAGAAACTCTGGAGGATTTGAAGACATCATGCACTGTTCATAAAATGGTAAGTGAAAATTAAACAGGATTGAGAGTCAATGGAGGATCAACCTGAGGAGAAAATTGATGGGTTTTTCTCAGAAACTCTGGAGGATTTGAAGACATCATGCACTGTTCATAAAATGGTAAGTGAAAATTAAACAGGACTGAGAGAGCTTCAAAATTAAAGAGGACTGAGAGAGACGATGACCTGACCTGGAAGAAATGATGTTGTGCAAATGTTTTCTAAACAACAGCTCCGACTCGATTTCCAGCTCCGTTACCCGCTCGTGAGATTGTCAAACCAGGCTCCTCTGTCAGTTTGAACAGTGCTATACTCTGTGAGATTGATCCAAGAAGGCTGCCGATAGTTTGATCCAAGAAGGCTCCCGGTCATGGAAGCACGGAAACCGCAGAACAGTTGATCGTGCATCAGAACAGTTGTGCACCGCAAAACAGGGACCGCATGACTGGGTAGCTACCAAACTGACAGAAGGTACCATACCGCATCTTTCTCCGAAAACAGAATGCGCCATTACTACTGGAGCTTAAGAATGCATAAGCTGCGGAAGAGAACCGCCTTCCATGAATAGACGACGCCGCTCGGTTTTCTCAATCAATGCTTCACCCGGTTATTATAGTCATCCATTCCTCCATGCAAAGAGAATTAAGACATCACTTCTTGAAAAAGGCAGGCAATAATGACGGGTATCAGCCACCGACCGACCATCTATTTTTCCCAGAAGCATCCACTTCCTCATACAGATTAAACCGGTCTTTACTCTACTCTGGAGTGCTGGGCTTTGTGTGACGGTTACCTACATTCTCGCTCAGCTGTTTTCTTTAATTCTCGTCGCTCACAAGGTCCCTGTACCCCACTGTGAACCTGGTCCCTGCTTTTCAAAATGCGATTGCAGAACTCCCGGTTGTGCCGCTCTATTCCGACGCCACGTGTTAGCACGAGAAACAAAGGGACGACGAAAGTCCCTTTCAAAGGAAGGCCTATCGGCCTAATAAATATCTGAAGAAATAGAGATACATACTAATTCAAATCAAAATTAAAAATGTTACCCTAGATCCAGCAAACTGAATAAGATACATGTATTCAGATTGGTTTAAAAGAGCTATTGGTTGATAGTTTTCACATAATATTGAGCAGAAATTAAAACAATGTTACCACAAATTCATGAAGAAGAACACCACCGCAAATTGAAACCCCAAAGACTTTTGCATTTATTCCATAAAATTGACAAAAGAGCTTGAAAGCTTAGTACACGATTCGAAGATCGGATGAAAAAATACACTGACACAGACCTCTAATTTATAGATAAATTCTCCAACAGCTAATTCACTTGATCCCTATCAAAATAATCTTGACCGTTGAAAAAGATTTGATTACCTTTTAATCTCGTCTGTCAAAATTATTTATTTTTTGAGGAATTTCGAATTTTTTATTTAATTCCTTTTTAATTAACTCTAAAATAATAACTTTGAGTTAATTACCCAAAAATTTGACTTTGACTTAACTACCAAGGTCCAAGGGTCCAAGACTTCTTAAAATTTTCAATATTCTCTTGGCCCACGACCTTTTAAAAAAAAAAAAAAAATTTAAGACTCGCGAATTTTTTCTTTGGAGAATTTAAATTTACCTAGGACATAAAATTAATTAAATTTCTGACTTAGGATTTTTAATTTAATTTGGCCAGAAAATTTAATTAATTGACATATGAGGGGATTAATTATTTTTCCAACCCTCTAATACTTAGCCATGGTGTCTAATTATGAGGGGCGATGCACTAAATCAAGATTTTACATTTTAATACATGAAGGGGGAAAACCCGTTCATTATAGACCATCAAAAAATACCCATTTCTGTGACACAAAATATAATCCAATAGACCAAGTGACTTGTAATAAAATAATTTAGCCAATTAGCTAGTATAATTCTCAAATCACTTTTACATAGACTCGATCTAAAACACTACGACTCGCCTAAAATCTTAACGACAAAATCCACTCTAGCTTTTGGGTAAGAATGGAGGGAAAAACTTTGCCGATCATTTGTGTCTAAAGACATAGATGAATCAATGAGACAAAAAACCTCTTAGAATGGAGATCATCACCAAAACCATAGGTTTCCCTAGCCTGTTACATACAGACGCGGTCATACTAAGATTATTTACATTTTACATATGCAAAATGGGCTGACATAATCATAAAACTATCAGCTGATGATGAAGTCTGAATGGCATGGACACTCGAACATGATGGATCCCTTTTGCGAAAAAAGGGGTGTACTGCTATGGGGTCATTGACACATAGTGGTCAACACAGGGTATAACCATAAAGGCTATCAAAGTCTCTCCCATGGGCACCTTGATAAGATATTGAGTTCATTGAGGAGAAAGCTATCCAAAGGCTAAGTTTCCCCCTGCCAATATGTTGTTTTGGGTGGTGATACAGATGGGCTTTGCAGTAACTACGAGTCATTAGTTGTTCCTGAGCATGGTTCTTGCCAAACTGGCAGTGCCTCTAAAGTGGATGGATTAATTCTCATAAAATAGAACGCAGTTCAGAATGTTTGCATAATTTGACAATGTGTGAAAAGTTGACTGGACAAAAGATGCTCTGAAAGTAGAACTACAAGTGTTGGAGGATGGGACTGTGTCAATTCCGAACGGTGAACAATCATCACAGCGTTACAAGAACTGACACTGTTAGCCACCTTTCAAAATTAAAAAAAGCCAAAATCATGGGTTTCCAACAGAACTGCTTGCATCTAGAACATGCAGATAATGGTTACACATGGTAAATTCAAAAATGCCAAAAGCTTGGATATCCAAAGGGACTGCTTGCATGTAGAACAAGCAGATAATGGTTACACATGTGGTTTGTTGGGAGAGAATGAAGATGATCGACAAGACCAAGATGGGAAAATCAACAACCTTAGTTGGTTTCGGTTGGTTAAAGTGCTCGATGGTTAATAAGTTAGGGAGCCAAAATGTTAAACCAAGGTTTTGACAAACAACCATGTGTCACTTTCTTGTCCATTTCAGCACCCCCTGGAAGCATTCCAAAAACAATTTTCGTCGTACTTTTGAAAAACTAAAGTCTAAAGAATAAAAAGCCTAATAAGGAAAGGCAAAATATTCCAATAGACCTGAATATGAAAGCCATAAAGTTGGCTAGATCCTAAACTATTACATCTTTTTGGGTCGCTAGTGAGCCACCGAATTATAATAGACTTATTACACATTGAATTTCAACAAGACACAAAATTAAGGAAAGGCAAAATATTCCAATAGACTTGAATATGAGAGCCATAAAGATGCCTAGATCCTAAACTACTAGATCTTTTGGGTTGCTAGTGAGCCAAAGAATTAAAATAGAATTATTAAACATTGAATTTCAATGAGAAACAAAATTTTGTTACAATTTTCTGACATTCCAAAGAATCTTTGGCACTTTTTCCTCAAATGCAATTAACAGATATGAAATCTGATTTAATCACCGTATGTGTACTCCCAACATGTGCTGATCTAGTAACTTTGCAGCGATGTTGATTTCCCTCATAAACATGTGTCAAATATGGCAACATAGATGTTGCACGGCAATTATTTGCAATATCATGAAGTGAAATGCCATCTCGAAAAATAATGATTGTAAGGTATGGAGTATGTGGAATATATTAAAATGCCCTTGGCTTTTTTTTCCAATTGCAACAAGAAAGCATGAAGCCAAATTACATAATTCTCTAATTTTGTAAATGAAGAGTTACTAGAAATCCATAAACATGGAAACTTTCTTGTTAATAGTAACATATAATTTAGTGGGGACGCTAACTGATCCTAGTCCAAAAATGAGGAAAATGAGATTACTAGTGCAGATAATCTCCTTGTTACAAAAATAGTTTTGAAGGCACTTACTGATGATCTGAGGAGGGAATTCCAAATGCTTGATGATGTTTATTTTTGGAAGTGCTTTCCAGTGGACGGGATGATGTCACAACAAGAATTACACACCTCCCTTGTAATGCATATACACATCAATGTTCCCCTAGTGCCAAACTGTGTTTCTTTTATGCTTTTCAGCGTTGGAAATGGGGCCATGTCCCATGGTAATGAATCAATCCCTCATGATAAGGAAGATCCCCACCTCTCAAAATTCCAATCCAACACTGAAATTATACACCTAAAAGCCATGACAAAACATAAATATATGCCCCTTACAAGTTCCATGCCTACAAATATTCTCATTTGGTCTAAAGGAAACTCATAAGAAGTCCCAACACTTGTTCCACCCTGATGGACCTTATATGAGCACTCTTCTTGCAAGAATGTTACATTTTATTATGTCGTGAACATTCAGATAACAACTGTATCAATTAGTCCTCTAAATTGCTTTCACTTTTGAACAATTGTCAAACTATTCATATGGATGTATTGTATGATTCTTGTAAATGGCATGTTCATATGCTAATTGGCACAATCAATAGCAATGTTGTCTAATGCAAATTATGGCATTACCGACATGTGATAATATTTTAAGAGACACTATCAATTGTAAGTTGAGAGCATACCTAGCAAGAATTCCTACAATATTCTTCACCAGTTCACAACTGCTAGATCACCTTTTCCTCACAACTAAGCAACAGCACACTGGGTTGACTCTTTCTTCACGAACGAGCAACAAGGGCGAGAGCAAGGAATGTCAAATGAGCAGGAGTTTGAGCAAAGGACCATAGAATGAGCAAGAGTTCAAAGCAAACTAAGAATTCAAATCCCTAGGCAAGGCAATTACATTGAATGCAAACAATTACTACAATTTGCCAACCCAACACCACACATTAACTCTCTTCATCCATATTGATCAGATCTCCTATCAATTTATGGACACCCAATGGCACCATGTTGGAGGACTAACGAAGCAAAATGAGGAGAAGGTTGAGCCAGAAATTCACTGAAAGGAACCTCACCAAAGTCAAAGGAAGAGTTAAAAAAGCTCAAAAAAGTAGAAGCAACAGACTACTCCCATACAATTCACAACAAAAGCTATGCCTTTCCATTTCATTAATGGATGGTAAATTGTCAGTTGCCTCTCACTACCCATTCGATTAGACTCCATATCAAACCCCTTCTAGGACAATATGCATAAAGCATTCACTTCGCAAGATTTGTACAGTGAAATAATTGTAAATCAATGCCTGCAATTTCATTAGAAAAAGCATTTGCAGCTGAAAGCTGTGTCTGCCATTTCATTAACATTAACAAATAGTTTTGCTGCACAAGCCAATGCCCAGCTTCATTGAAAAACAATCTTTGAAATTCTTACAATTTGCAAGAATCATACAATGCATTTAAAATACCTGAAGACTTTAAAATAGATAAAAGGCCCTAAATACATTACATGATCTAATAAGCATTTGAATGAGTTATTACTGCCCGAGATGTCTAATTTCAAAATAACATGAGCTGATTTTCGATCTAAAATAAAGCATGTAAAGATGTAAAGATTGGCAGACATACCAGGAAGATGGCGACAGGCGTTCTCATATCAATTCTAGCACTCCCTTTCTTTTCAATTCTACCCATTCCACATGTTTCCACCACCTCCTCTGGACCATTCTTTAAGTTCTTTTCCACCACCACCACCACCTGTTATAAAAAGTTAAAACTAATACCTCTTCAAAAAACTCAGAACAAGTTTTCAGTTTAATAATAAGCAGTTTTTAAAATGCATTTTTTCACAAAACATGTTTAACGAGGTCTATCTTCGATGGTCCCCACAAATACTGGAACTATTTTTGTTTTTAAAGCTATATTCTTTTTCAAATAAAAACACAATTAACAAGTGTTGCAAGGCAGCTTAGTCCCTGCCATTCAAATTAGAAATTATGCTCTTGAAAAAATTGCATATATAAGGTCCTAACATGGTACATAAAAAAACATAACATAAAACTTGTGATCTGATATCAATCATCAAATAAAGTGAAAGGAGAAGATCAAGATTTTTGGTGCCCATGACATTATATTGTACCTTTGTCATTACTTTATGGAAAATAGTTACTCATATGTATCTCTAAGCGTGCAACTGTAATGATGAATTAATTAGTGATGTCGAAAATATCTATAAATAGCTATGCTCACTGTCCATGACACTTTTTTCCCAGGGAAATATCTAGGCAGATAAACCTGAAGATCACTTCCCTATTAACAAAGCCTAACCCCGAGGGCATTGAGGAGAATTGACCCAGTGACCTCTCATTAGAGACAAGCTTTTAGCAACGGGAACTCAACCAATTGAGCTAACCCTCGAAGCTGTTAAAATTAGAAAGACGTCGGAAGAAGATAGCTTGACAAGATTTGAAGCTTCAATATAAATCCATAGAGCAGGTTCTTCGTGATCCAAGTAGCTTGATTGTTTCTTGCTTGTATACTATAGCTAGCTTTCTCACAATAAATGACCTCCTATGGATCTCTACCATGGAAAACAATTATCAGAGCCTTTAGAGACTTGACCCAGTGACCTCTCATTAGCAAGGAGCTTTAGCCAACAGGAACTCGACCAATTGAGCTAACCCTCAAGACTCTTAATCTTAGAAAGACATCGGAAGAAGAGAACTTGACAAGATTTGAAGCTTTAATATAAATCCATAGAGCAGGTTCTTCATGATCCACGTAGCTCGATTGTTCCTCGCCTGTATAATATAGCTAGCTTTCTCACAATAAATGACCTCCTATGGATCTCTACCATGGAAAACAATTATCAGAGCCTTTACAGACTAAAAACGCTCCTATATGTCTATCGTTAAAGCTAATTAATCAACCATTGTTGGTTGCACCCATTATGGAAGAGATCTGTCCATGACAGTTACCAAAAGCCAATCTCATAAAACTGTTACAAAGATGTACAGATGGTGCTATGGTGTTTTCTTGGTGTTCAATTTGTTCGTAGACTGACTGTTGCCGTCATCACCTGAATTGTTCAATCAGTATCGAAAGTTAATTTGTGGTTTATTATTGGGTTGTCTGGTGGTTATATCTTTGAGCATCTTCCTACATGTAGTTGATCTAAACATAAACATGGTGGATTTACAATTGATTTAAATAAGTTGTTCAACAAAACATTCAAGTGAAGCATGCCTTCAAGTATGGTTGGGGGAAGGTAAAACATATTGGGAAGAAGAAAGAGGAGACTCAAGGAAGCTAAAAGTCAGTGATTAACCATAGGAGTTGATGGGATTTCAGATTTTGTTAAGTCATAACTACTTGTACATTGCTCATAGATATTATGAGCCTTTAAGGAATTTACAGCTTGAATTCAAAGATTTAGTTCCAGGTTTTGATTGAAAATGAGGAAGAACTTGCACATCAACTAGGGAGTCTTGTGAATGTCCACTTTTCATGTTGCTGTGACTTGGTTATACTTTTTGGCTCAATGGGGATCTGGTAAATTTGAAGCATCCTTAGAACTTGTGTTGCTCCCTTATGCAATGATACTGATTGGAAATTATGTATGTAGTTCTTGTCATTGCATTTTTTCTTTCTCAGAAATGATATCAGGAGTTTCGACCTGCTGATCATGGGAAACTTCTGAATTGTCAAGCAAATGGATTTGTAAATCTGTCCATATGGGCTGTTGTTGTTTCTCTGATTGCAGATGGCTTGGTAAATCTGTCCATATGGGCTGTTGTTGTTTCTCTGATTGCAGATTTTGTTCGCAGTGATGGAGTTGAAGCACCAGCTATTCTTGCAAAGACCCTAATATGGAATGTTGTTGTTGCTGGGAAAGTTGATTACTATGTACCAAGTGCTACTGCTTTTGTTGATCGTCATAATGTAGTTGAAGCTGATTCATTAACTGTTGTTGGCTCGAAAGTTGATGTTGGTCAATCACCTTTTGGTGGTGGTTTGAAGATAACTGCTGGCTGGTTACAGCTGCCATTTGTACAAACGCCTGAATAGATGGTTGTTGTTGCAAGTAGTGGAGTGGTGTCTGGTTAATTTTCAACCAGACTCAACAATGCAAATTCTTTAATGAGTGAAGCTTGGCTGCAGATCCTGACAATGGAAATGCATGTTACATGTTAAATATGAAACATGGATGCGAATATCAATATTTCCAGACTAAAATGATAATTGGTAGCACTTGATGCACCCTGCAAAAAACCATTTGATGATTAACCTTAAGCATAAGCACTATGTGCATTGCAAAAAAAACATTTGAACTGCATAAACCAAGGCCATGAAATTGAACTCATTTATATGACTACGTATGAGAGTTTGCATTATTTCTTCCATGTATTTGGTTTATTCTTCCTATGTATTTGGCACTATTAGTCATCTACTGCTACTGACACTGCAATTTCAATGTGGGGCTATAGAAAATAGATTCTATTGATCCAAAATGGGCAAAAAAGGGTGACCTTACGCCCCTCCAATACAAGCGAGAAAATAGGTGTAGGAGAAGTGTGGGTGAACCGACCAACTTTTAATGATTTATGAAGTAGTAGAGTTTCAGTTTTGTTAGCTGATCTACTCTATAGGCCCATACATAACTGGGTGGCATGGCATTGATTTACTTCACTGCACTTTAGTAGTGGCAGATATCTCCCTAGGTAGTCAAGGTATAGGGAGAAGTAAGATATAGTGTTTCAGGTGGTCCATTCTTTGTTTGGTGCCTTTGGTAGAGATCGATCCCATGCACACACCAAAAAAGAGAGGAAACGCTAATGGATGTTCGCTCTGTTGTCTTTTCTTATGCTTATGGTGGCCAGGTCTCGGTCCATTCTCAGTTCTTTGGTATCAGAGTGCCAGCTCCTTGATTAGGAGATTGCCTAGTTCTGAAGATAGATGCTTTATTCATGTAGAGGGAGGATGGAAAATATTGAAATATGTGATTTAGATGTTTATGGTGTCACACCTAGCCATGGTTCCAAAGGTCCCTGAGCTATGTAGGTTATGGTTCTTCAACAAGATTGTTACTAGATCATAGCAATCCAATTCATTCAGTATGACTGTCTTTCCTCTGGCACCAATCAAGGTTCCCAGCAACATAACAACATAAGTAGATTGGTTGGTTCATTCAGTAGGCTTCATTGATTAGTGTTGGATTGATTCACTGCACTATTTCGAAACAACTCTAACATTAACCAACGCAGAGATGTTGCAAGAAGCATGACTTATGAGAATTGAGAAAGGTCCTTACTGGGCTACTGCGTGAGTGATTGGATATGAAGCCAGCGTTACAGCCTTAACTTATGAGGTCACCTCCAGCAAAGGAAGGTGTACTGCCCTTCTCCAGGTGTATAGCCAAGTGATTAGCGGTTATAGTCATACCCCACATGCATAGATACATGCAAAAGTGCGAATCCTTCTTCACTACACTCTCCGTGACTAGAAATTCAAATAACATATATGAGATATTATTTGGATACCACCATCAAGCCTTCTATGCATTTAAAACCACTTTACAAGCATAAAGGTGTGGGATCCCATCAAGATCCATTTGCAGCATAGCTCAATATAGTTTTGGGCTTGCTCCAATTACTATGTTTCTGTTGTAATCTGCATGCCCAAACTATAGTTAGTCAGAAAGGCAAATTGCAAATAAAACTGAGCATGACCACCTTTGCATAATAAAATGCCAAGTGAGAGAGCGCTTAAAGGGGAAATAGACCCTCCAAAGCAATTTAGTCCCTTACAGTAAGAGAAGAAGGAAAAACAGAAGTTAATAAACCTTAACACAGGACCCGTGTAGACTCAGCTGATGCCCTAAAGCCAGTGGTGGTGAAAAGGCTGGCAAGACCTTCTACTTTCTTCAAATACTTGAGCAAAGCAATTAAATAGGCCCAATATTTGAAGGATGAACAAAGTTAGATTTGCGTGAAGGCTCTCAAGTTTGGACCACAGCATACTAAGAAATGACAGTGGTTGTGTAATTGTTGATTGCCCCAACTCTGATAATCTTGATGACAGTCAGCAATAACCTGGGAATGTTTCTGCCACTTAATTTGGTTTACTAATTGTGTCTGGAGATTGCCCAATGCGGATGATGTCTGTGATTGCTGTACACTGGCAATTTGCTGTGTTTGCTGAGGAGCTGCTAGCTGTGGCTTGGATGGAGTTGAATTTGAAAGTGACTGCTGCAGGGCTAGGTTTTGAGGTTGTTGGAAAAGCTACTTGTAGTAGACTGTTGCTGTGTTTGCTGTGGAGCTTCAAACTGTGGTTTTGAGGGAGTTGAATGTGAAAGTGGCTGCTGCAGGACTAGGTTTTGAGGTTGTTGGAAAAGCTACACGGACTGTATCTTAAATAGACTCCTAATCGCTAAACCCTGGAAGCATGGTAATTCTCTGCAAAAGAAGTACTGCAACGCTCATCTTTTGGTAATAGGAATACACCCCTTATCAAGTAAAAGACTTTATAAACTTGAAGTTAAAAGAGAGATTCTGCATCCTAAAAACCTCATTAAGGAAAAAAAGACCAACAAGACTTTGATTCACAGATAGATAAGCTTGGGGTGCAAAAGTAACTCGATTTCTTTTAACGCCCTTGCTTGAGAGATCTGCACAGCATGAGTGATGGCATCAACTGAAACAAAAATTACAAAAAACAAAAAAACAAAAGGAGCCGGGCTAAAAGTTCATGATAAAACCCCCATTGCCATGCCTTACCCAGAAGAGCAATTGGGATTGGCAAAACGTTTGCAAAAAGCCGTGGAATAACCTCGTCACCATACACCCAACTGTGCGAAAAGAAATATTATTAGACACTTTCATTTTTTGGAACTTCTTCTCTTAATGTATCCTAAGAGCGCTGCACTGCAAAAGGTGGAAACCATAAATCAACTTACACTTGCACGTGATCTTTAGAACGTGATCTATAGAAGAATAGAACCTGATAAACAGATAATATTCTATCAACCTCACCAATAAACACCAAATGTCCATTAGCCCACTAAACATTTTCTGGTTCCCAAACCCGTAACTTTATATGAATGCTGAAATTTCCACTATTTTCAAGAGGGAAATATACTGTATACATAAAGAATACCTATTAAGAACTCAACTCGCTACAATTTCAACGGACAACACAGCTTGAGTTCTTCTACCTCCATGCATGTGGAGCTGTTGCCAAATGGCAAGCTGGAAAACTTGCCAAGATGATGGCCCAAGTTCAAAGAAAGCTCACAGTTCTGTGTGTCCTGTTTTGACCAGGAGGTACTATCTGAGTTTGTGCTGTGCTAAAGTGGCGCACATGATATCTTAGTAGATGAAACCAAGTATAAATACCATGTAACTTCCACCTAGTAGATGTTAGTATGGCTTGTTTTGACCTAATGTGGAGGTATTATGTGAGTTTGTGTTGTACTAAAGTGGAATTGATGTGAATGATATCTTTGCATAATAGATGTTAATATGGCTTGCTTTGCCTTAATGTGGATGTGCTATCTCAGTTTGTGCTCTGCTAGCCAAGAACAAGCTAAGTGACTTTCAGATAATAGATGTTAATGATATCCTTGTGAATGAAGCCAAGAATAAGTCCTCAATAACTTCCACAAAGAGAGACACCTCAACGTCGGCATGGTAGCTCAACTATGCAAAAAATAGGGTAGTGGATGAAGCTGTGCAAAAGACGACAATACTACTTCGTAGTAATCAGGGGGCAGAAAGTTGGCAAGACGGGAGGAGCGGCGCACTTAGTCAGGAACCTTCTCCAGCTTCGTTGTTGGCGGCTTAACATTCCTTTTGTAACAAACGCACATCACAACAAAATGCCTCAAACGCCCAAAAAACCCAAGAAGAGCATAACATCCGCTGAACTTCAAAACAAACGCACATCACAACAAAATGCCTCAAATGCCCAAAAAACCCAAGAAGAGCATAACATCCGCTGAACTTCAAAACAAACGTGAGGGGTTGTCTTGTTTGCCGAATTCCACATCTCATAAAAGCTGTTGGAGAACGCTACGAGATTCAACTCCTGGATTCACCCATTCTTTCATAACACTCAAAACAAAACAACACAAATGCAAGCAAATCCCAAATGCCTGATGATTACTAACCTCCATCCGCTTCTTGTTCTCTTCCAGTCGTTGCTTGGGAACTTCCTCGTAAACGTTCGCACTGTTCTCTGTTCTCTGTTTGCACTGTTCTTTGAACCCATCGCTGCCCTGCGAACAACTGCAACACCTTTTACTAAGATGCTTGTCCATCATATAAACAAATTCAAGAAAAACTGCAACTATATCATCAGTTCCCAAAGGATTAGCATGCAAACCTCTAAAACTGAATGCGCATTTCGGAACTTCATGACAGGATTCCAGGGATTCTCGAAGGCATGGAAAAAGAAAACAGAGGTATTTATTTATTTTTTAGGATATCGTGGTTCACGGACTTGCAGCGCTGTGTTGCTAGTACGTGTAGGCAGTTATCGACGTGGAGTAATATTGTGTCAATACATTTAAAACGGCAGTCAACACACATTGTGTGAATGTACTTTTTCGAGAGACATTGTGGCCCTAGAAGAGTTAGATATAAATTTGTAATACTTTGTAATAAGTGATGTGTGGTTTATAGGTTGAGGCTTAGGTGTTAGATATAAATTTGTAATAATTTGTAATAAGTGATGTGTGGTTTATAGGTGAGGCTTAGGTGGCAGAATTTTATTGAGTATAGTGTCTTGTTATGATCTTAGTTTATTGAGTATAGTGTTTTGTTATGATTTTAGTTCAAGGAGTAGACTTTCTTTATCCATGAGTCTAGGTTTTTGCTAAATCATAATAATTCCATGAGTCTCCACTCTTGCTAAATCATAAGAATTTGGTATATCTGGCTTGCAGGTTGTCGGATATACTCTTGGTGTGAAATCATAAGAATTTGGTATATCTCGCTTGTACTCTTGGTGTTATAGCGGCAGCAACGAGGGTTGAGTTGTCAGATATACTCTTGGTGTTATAGTGGCAGCAACAACAATTGATTATGGGTCTCAGTCCAAGCAATCACCGACTTACCATATGGTAAAAAAAATATATAAAATTTGTACTCAATTTCATAATCAATAAAAATAATAATAATAAATTAATTATTATATATATATATATATATATATATATATATATATATATAGATACAAATTATAATTATTTATAATTATAATTATAATTATGATGAATTATAAAAATAAATTGTATGATAATTTTTTAGGAAAAAAAAAATTGTGTTTACAAAAATTAGATTTTTTTTCACAAATTATATGTTATAGTCGAAATTTATATAAAATTATATTAAAATTACATAATTAATAATACATAAAAGAAATAAGTTTTGTATAAACATTAAAATTACTTAATAAATTTTGATATATTAATTAAATCTGACATTCTTAATACATCAAATAAATTTGATGAAACTATCAGTATTTTTCATATACCTTTACTTTAGATATGATTGTTGTTGAATTTACTCTGACCCGACACGACAGGAAATGTGTTGATTGTGCGTCATGGAATTAGCAAGGTGTTGGTTGTACACCATAAAAATAGTTGCTCATGTGGTCATGCACCATGAAACTCACTCGTAGAGCCCTGAAGCCACCTTCTAAAAATTAAGCAAATGGAAATGATAGGTGTATCGGTGTAATAAAGTACTTCGACTGGAAACTCTCAGTGATGCACCTTGAGCTCTAAATTTATAACCATCTGAGTCTAATACTCCCAAATAAATCAAATTCTTTTTCAACTCAGGCACATGTCTAACATCAGTGAATGTTCTAATTGTACCATCATACATTTTAATTCTAACATTTCCCACCCCAATAGTTTGACAAGATACATTATTACCCATAAAAATAGAAGTGTCATTCACAACTTGATATGAAGTGAACCAGTTTCTGTGTGGGCTCGTGTGATGAGAATCGCCATAACCTAATTTCAAAATGTTGAAAAACATTGTAATTAGACAAAGCTTCATCTATCATACATGATTAAGCAGACAAAACTTCATCAATCATATCTTACTCGACTTGATTTGCTTCCTTCTTTGGGTTTTCACTAGACTCTTTTCTTTTTCAATAGTCCTTGTTGAAATTGGTTTTTGAATTTTTTTGTATCAAAATTAAAGATTTTCCTGTTGTGTCATGTAGTTGTTATCCATGTTTAGTTTGTAAATCTCATTTTATGTTGTTAAATACGCAGAAGCGTTTTGGAGAAAGGATTCTCTCAAATATATGAATTATTCTCTTTTAGAGTATAATGTTAGCTTCTTGTTTGATTCATCCTTGAAGAAGCTAATGTTGCTAACAAACCCTGTAATTCATTGATTATTTCCAATAGTTTTGCCATATTTCACAGTTTCGGTAGCTCCATCTACAAAAAAAAAGGCCAACAATAAAACAAGTTTTGAAAATGGTGTGTATACGTGGGTCAATATCTTTATAGAATACAATGCATTAAGACTAACATATAGAAGTACCACTATATAATCACTTTATGATCCAACAAGCACAAGTCCAAACTATTTCCATTATATCGGGTTGAAAAAATGGATTCTCATATTGCCATCAAGCACAAGTTCTAAGGCAGTATTCCAAATGGAACCAAACACTGAGGTTATATGCTGAAATGTTTGCTAATATTGGAGCATCTACAGTGTGTGCCATGTTCAAACAGGCCAAGGAAAATGCCCCTGAATTAGCTTCTTACCAAAATGAATTCCTTTGAAGGGAACACTGGTATCATTATGATTGATGCAACCAACAAGGATGATATACTTGATGTTGCTTTGTTGCACTCGAGAAATTTTCATCGACTGGTATGTTAACAATTTGTAAAAGCTAACCTGCAATTTTTTTACAATTGGGTAATTTTTGAATTTGTTTCCCATAATTAAATCTATTTGTTTCATGCAGGTATCTGTGAATGTACCAAATGTTAAAAGAAGGACGAAGATTTTGATAGTGAATGGCAACAATAAAAAACTTAAATAGTGACATTTCATTAGGAATCATTGTAATGAGAATCATTGGCTTCAACGGAGCAAATCTTGCAAGATTGTTGTCGGAATGGAGGGGACGATGTTGCTAGAAGGGAAAAAAAAGTGTCTTGTGAGATAGGATGCTACTCACATTATGTAGTGACATATAGAACATGTTCAAACAATGTAAACTTTGAAACGGGAACAGATACAGTTACCCGTTTCGTAGAGATAGCGAAAAAGTGACCCAATTTTGAAAAGGGGCGATGCAGAACACATATTTTTTTAAAGCATAGTTTTTGACACTTTGATTTGTTTTTTATGTAGATTACATTTTAGAATGTTAGCGATTTGCATACTGATCTAAAAAAGTGATGATTTTGCATCATGTCATTTTTTTAAAAGACCTATTTTTTTATTTTAAATTTATTCTAGTGTCACCCATTATGATTTTCAACCATAGAACAACAAACTTTATTTATTAATACTTATTTATTAATTCAAAAAAATTATTATTTTCCAACGAGAATCAAATAATCTCAATCCCTAATGTTTTAGGTTAAATCAAAACCCTTAATGTCCAAACTATTATCATTATATTTTAAGTGATACCAAAGTTGCTAATCCATTTTATTAATTCCTCATTTAAAAATCCAAGAGTTAAAATGATAAAATAGTAACTTCAGTAACATTAACACGAAATCAAATAACATGATACTTTTTTAACATTAATAGGGAATCAAATAAATCTACATGCATCATTTTGGAGTGGTTACAGTTATAATAATTGCAACATAACAAGATCAAAGCTTTTCTCGTTTACGTTGGGCGATTCCCGGGATCGCTTGGCTACCAATATATTCTAAATTTAGGAATTTTAATTTGAATTTAATTCCCGGGATCGCTTGGCTACCAATATATTTTAAATTTAGGAATTTTAATTTGAATTTAATTCCTCTAAATTCTGGAAAAGTATCATTTATTCTGGTGTCACCCATTATGATTTTCAACCATAGAACAAAAAACTTTATTTATTAATTCAAAAAAATATTATTTTCCAATCAGAATCAACTAATCTCAATCCCTAATGTTTTAGGTTAAATCAAAACCCTTAATGTCCAAACTATTATCATTATATTTTATGTGATACCAAAGTTGTTAATCCACTTTATTAATTCCTCATTTAAAAATCCAAGAGTTAAAATGATAAAATAGTAACTTCAGTAACATTAATAGGGAATCAAATAACATGATACTTTTTTAACATTAATAGGGAATCAAATAAATCTACATCCATCATTTTGGAGTGGTTACAATTATAATATTGCAATATAACAAGATCAAAGATTTTCTCGTTTACGTTGAGGGATTCTTGGAATCGCCCAGCTGCCAATATATTTTAAATTTAGGAATTTTAATTTGAATCTAATTCCTCTAAATTCCGGCATAGTATCATTTATTCTAGTGTCACCCATTATGATTTTCAACCATAGAACAACCAGCTTTATTTATTAATACTTATTTATTAATTCAAAAATATATTATTTTCCAATGAGAATCAACTAATCTCAATCCCTAATGTTTTAGGCTAAATCAAAACCCTTAATGTCAAAACCATTATCATTATATTTTAAGTGATACCAAAGTTGTTAATCCTCTTTATTAATTCCTTATTTAAAAATCCAGGAGTTAAAATGATAAAATAGTAACTTCAGTAACATTAACAGGGAATCAAATAACATGATAATTTTTTAACGTTAATAGGGAATCAAATAAATCTACATGCATCATTTTGGGGTGGTTACATTTATAATAATTGCAACATAACAAGATCAAAGATTTTCTCGTTTACGTTGGGCGATTCCCGGAATCCCCCGACTGCCAATATATTTCAAATTTAAATTTTTTTAATTTGAATCTAATTCCTCTAAATTCTGGCAAAGTATCATTTATTCTAATGTCACCCATTATGATTTTCAACCATAGAACAACAAACTTTATTTATTAATACTTATTTATTAATTCAAAAAAAGTATTATTTTCCAACCAAAATCAACTAATTTCGATCCCTAGGTTTTAGGTTAAATCAAAACCCTTAATGTCCAAATTATTAACATTATATTTTAAGTGATACCAAAGTTGTTAATCCACTTTATTAATTCCTCATTTAAAAATCCAAGAGTTAAAATGATAAAATAGTAACTTCAGTAACATTAACATGGAATCAAATAACATGATACTTTTTTAACATTAACAGGGAATCAAATAAATCTACATGCATCATTTTGGACTGGTTACGGTTATAATAATTGCAACATAACAAGATCAATGTTTTTCTCGTTTACATTGGGCGATTCCCAGAATCGCCCGGTTGCCAATATATTTTAAATTTAAGAAATTTTAATTTGAATCTAATTGCTCTAAATTTCGGCAAAGTATCATTTATTCTAGTGTCACCCATTATGATTTTCAACCATAGAACAACAAACTTTATTTATTAATACTTATTTATTAATTCAAAAAATATTATCTTCCAACCAGAATCAACTAATCTCAATCCCTAATGTTTTAGGTTAAATCAAAACCCTTAATGTCCAAACTATTATCATTATATTTTAAGTGATACCAAAGTTGTTAATCCACTTTATTAATTCCTCATTTAAAAATCCAAGAGTTAAAATGATAAAATAGTAACTTCAGTAACATTAACACGGAATCAAATAACATGGTAATTTTTAAACATTAGTGGGGAATCAAATAAATCTACATGCATCATTTTGGAGTGGTTACAGTTATAATAATTGCAACATAACAAAATCAAAGCTTTTCTCGTTTACATTGGGTGATTCTTGGAATCGCGTGACTGCCAATATATTATAAATTTAGGAATTTTAATTTGAATCTAATTCCTCTAAATTCTAGCAAAGTATCATTTATTCTAGTGTCACCCATTATGATTTTCAACCATAGCACAACAAACTTTATTTATTAATTCAAAACAATATTATTTTGTAACTAAAATCAACTAATATCAATCCCTAATGTTTTAGGTTAAATCAAAACCCTTAATGTCCAAACTATTATCACTATAGTTTAAGTGATACCAAAGTTGTTAATTCACTTTATTAATTCCTCATTTAAAAATCCAAGAATTAAAATGATAAAATAGTAACTTCAGTAACATTAACAAGGAATCAAATAACATGATGCATTTTTAACATTAATAAGGAATCAAACAAATCTACATGCATCATTTTGGAGTGGTTATAGTTATAATAATTGCAATATAACAAGATCAAAGATTTTCTTGTTTACCTTGGGCGATTCGTGGAATCACCCGACTGCCAATATATTTTAAATTTATGAATTTTAATTTGAATCTAATTCCTCTAAATTCCGACAAAGTATCATTTATTTTAGTGTCACCCATTATGATTTTCAACCATAGAACAACAAACTTTATTTATTAATACTTATTTATTAATTCAAAAAAACATTATTTTCTAACCAGATTCAACTAATCTCAATCCCTAATGTTTTATTTTAAATCAAAACCCTTAATGTCCAAACTATTATCATTATATTTTATGTGATACCAAAGTTGTTAATCCACTTTATTACTTCCTCATTTAAAAATCCGAGAGTTAAAATGATAAAATAGTAACTTCACTAACATTAATAGAGAATCAAATAACATGATACTTTTATAACATTAATAGGGAATCAAATAAATCTACACGCATCATTTTGGAGTGGTTACACTTATAATAATTGCAACATTACAAGATCAAAGCTTTTCTCGTTTACGTTGGGTGATTCCCGGAATCGCCCAACTGCCAATATATTTTAAATTTCGAAATTTTAATTTGAATCTAATTCCTCTAAAGTCCGGCAAAGTATCATTTATTCTAGTGTCACCCATTATGATTTTCAACCATAGAACAACAAACTTTATTTATTAAATCAAAAAAATATTATTTTCCAAACAGAATCAACTAATCTCAATCCCTAATGTTTTAGGTTAAATCAAAACCCTTAATGTCCAAACTATTATCATTATATTCTAAGTTATACCAAAGTTGTTAATCCTCTTTATTAATTCCTCATTTAAAAATCCAAGAGTTAAAATGATAAAATAGTAACTTCAGTAACATTAACAGGGAATCAAATAACATGATATTTTTTTAACATTAATAAGGAAATCAAATTAATCTACTTGCATCATGTTTGAGTGGTTATAATTATAATAATTACAACATAACAAGATCAAAGCTTTTCTCGTTTACGTTGGGTGATTCCCGGAATCACCCAACTGCAAATACATTTTAAATTTAGGAATTTTAATTTGAATCTAATTCCTCTAAATTCCGGCAAAGTATAATTTATTCTAGTGTCACTCATTATAATTTTCAACCATAGAACAACAAATTTTATTTATTAATACTTATTTATTAATTCAAAAAAATATTATTTTCCAACCAGAATCAACTAACCTCAATCCCTAATGTTTTAGGTTAAATCAAAACCCTTAATGTCCAAATTATTATCATTATATTTTAAGTAATACCAAAGTTGTTAATCCACTTTATTAATTCCTCATTTAAAAATCCAAGAGTTAAAATGATAAAATAGTAACTTCAGTAACATTAACAGGGAATCAAATAACATGATACTTTTTTAACATTAATAGGGAATTAAATAAATCTACATGCATCATTTTGGAGTGGATGCATCATTTTGGAGTGGTTACAGTGATAATAATTGAAACATAACAAGATCAAAGCTTTTCTGGCTTACGTTGGGCGATTTCCGGAATCGCCCGCTGCTAATATATTTTAAATTTAGGAATTTTAATTTGAATCTAATTCCTCTAAATTTCGTCAAAGTATCATTTATTCTAGTGTCACCATTATAATTTTCAACCATAGAACAACAAACTTTATATATTAATACTTATTTATTAATTCAAAAAATATTATTTTCCAACGAGAATCAACTAATCTCAATCCCTAATGTTTTAGGTTAAAACAAAACCCTTAATGTCCAAACTATTATCATTATATTTTAAGTGATACCAAAGCTGTTAATCCACTTTATTAATTCCTCATTTAAAAATCCAAGAGTTAAAATGATAAAATAGTAACTTCAGTAACATTAACAGGGAATCAAATAACATGATACTTTTTTAACATTAATAGGTAATCAAATAAATCTACATGCATCATTTTGGAGTGGTTATAGTTATAATAATTGCAACATAACAAAATCAAAGTTTTTCTCATTTACGTTGGGCGATTCCCGGAATCGCCCGGCCGCCAATATATTTTAAATTTAGGAATTGTAATTTGAATCTAATTCCTCTAAATTTGGCAAAGTATCATTTATTCTAGTGTCACCCATTATGATTTTCAACCATAGAACAACAAACTTTATTTATTAATACTTATTTATTAATTTAAAAAATTATTATTTTCCAACCAGAATCAACTAATCTCAATCCCTAATGTGTTAGTTATATCAAAACCCTTAATGTCCAAACTATTATCATTATATTTTAAATGATACCAAAGTTGTTAATTCACTTTATTAATTGCTCATTTAAAAATCGAGTTAAAATGATAAAACACTAACTTCAGTGACATTAACAGGAATCAAATAACATGATATTTTTTTGACATTAATAGGGAATCAAATAAATCTACGTGTATCATTTTGGAGTAGTTACAGGTATAATAATTACAACATAACAAGATCAAAGATTTTCTCGTTTACGTTTGGCGATTCTGGGAATCGCTCAGCTCCCAATATATTTTAAATTTATGAATTTCAATTTGAATTTAATTCCTCTAAATTCCGGCAAAGTATCATTTATTAGTGTCACGCATTATGATTTTCAACCATAGAACAACAAACTTTATTTATTAATGCTTATTTACTAATTCAAAAAAATATTATTTTCTAAAGAGAGTCAACTAATCTCAATCCCTAATGTTTTAGGTTAAATCAAAACCCTTAATGTCCAATCTATTATCATTATATTTTAAGTGATACCAAAGTTGTTAATACACTTTATTAATTCCTCATTTAAAAATCCAAGATTTAAAATGATAAAATAGTAATTTCAGTAATATTAACACGGAATCAAATAACATGATACTTTTTTAACATTAATAGGGAATCAAATAAATCTACATGCATCATTTTGGCGTGGTTACAGTTATAATAATTACAACATAACAAGATCAAAGCTTTTCTCATTTACGTTGGGCGATTCCCGGAATCGCCCGGCTGCCAATATATTTTAAATTTAAGAATTTTAATTTGAATCTAATTCCTCTAAATTCTGGCAAAGTATCATTTATTCTAGTGTCACCCATTACGATTTTCAACCATAGAACAACAAACTTTATTTATTAATACTTATTTATTAATTCAAAAAAATATTATTTTCCAACCATAATCAACTAATCTCAATCCCTAATGTTTTGGGTTAAATCAAAACCCTTACTGTCAAAACTATTATCATTATATTTTAAGTGATACCAAAGTTGTTAATCCACTTTATTAATTCCTCATTTAAAAATCCAAGAGTTAAAATGATAAAATAGTAACTTTAGTAACATTAACAGGAATCAAATAACATGATACTTTTTTAACATTAATAAAGAATCAAATAAATCTACATGCATCATTTTGGAGTGGTTACAGTTATAATAATTGCAACATAACAAGATCAAAGCTTTTCTCGTTTATTTTGGGCGATTCCCCCAGCTGCCAATATATTTTAAATTTAGGAATTTTTTTTTTTTCCAAGTAAAGGCTAGTTCTATATTAAAGAAAATAAAAATATGTACAGGAGTTAGACCTTCCGAGGAGGCCGAGGCCAGTCCTCAAACAGTAAAAACCTGACCATACTGTCTATCCGTTGATTCTGATTTACAAAAAACATTCCATGATTCTGATCTTTCCTAGCCATCTGACTACCTGGACTTGTACTGACAAAACTATCAGTGATAATTTGTAGGCAAAACCTTTTGACATCATTGACTCTAACACAGATAAAGCTGACTGCAATAAATTGTAACAGACAGAAGTAGAAAGACTGAGACATTAGACTGAGACAGACAGAATGAAGACGCTTCATAAACATCGAGACCATTTCAAAATCTTTGGCAAAAGCACCCATCGAATTTTACTCCACCTAGCTGGACGACGCTGGCTGCATCTCCTTCCCCGGGCTGGGCGAGTCTAGCCAAATGACGAAGACTTCCTCATCCAGAATCAGCTCTCCCAAGCCAGGTTGCGAGCGGTCGTTGAGCGCGTCCCTCTTCATAGCATAATTCGAAGGCGGTAGGATTTCTTGAACTGAAGCCTCCTGAGCGGGAACCTCCCGAACCGGGGCATTCTGAACCGGGATACCCTGACCCTAGCCTTCCTCGATGCAGTGTGCTCTGTACACTAAACCATTCATATCCCCCAGGAGAATGTCACTGTCCTGAGGGCTTGCGGAAGCATGAGAGGTCGAGATGGGGTCACCGGGCTCTTCCTCAGAAATGTACACCGAGAGATTAACCACCACCTCTGGTCTAATGAGCCTGCTCGGGAACCTGAGACAAAATGTCTGATAAGTACCTTGCGGGACAAGGCTCTCCTGCTCCGAGCTAGGGGAAGAGGGGGGAACAGAGGCCATAGGGGAAACAGGGTGCAAATTCTCAAGGTCAGGGCCAACACGAATGCCAGACCTCCCTCCTCTTCTAGGAATGCCTCTGCTACGCGGCATGGTGAATACCAGAGACCTAAACAGCCTTTCGTCCCCTTGAAAATCGGCAGCAAGAGTGACCTGTCTCACAACACAAGCATTTACAGAGGAATTCTGGCTTTGAGTCGGCCCAGAAATAACAATAAATAGAACAGAGACAATTACCATTGCGGGAGGAGGACGCATCACCATAAACCTGTTCCTCATCGAGTTCTGAGCTGCCATGCTCGTCATGAATGCACAGTCCCCTCGGCTCTCATCCAAATAACGCTCATCCGCCTTGAGCATTAACTTATAACCGCCTTCGCAGACCTCCGAGTACCTGCGTCTGCCATCCGTCATTGCCGCAGGTGTCGTGGCAGTCAGCATAATTAATGGCAATTAGAAGCACCCGCATCCGGGTTTAAATTTAGGAATTTTAATTTGAATCTAATACTCTAAATTCTGGCAAAGTGTCATTTATTCTAGTGTCACCCATTATGATTTTCTACCATAGAACAATAATCTTTATTTATTAATACTTATTTATTAATTCGAAAAAATATTATTTTCCAACCAGAATCAACTAATCTCAATCCCTAATGTTTTAGGTTAAATCAAAACCCTTAATGTCCAAACTATTATCATTATATTTTAAGTGATACCCAAGTTGATAATCCACTTGATTAATTCCTCATTTAAAAATCTAAGAGTTAAAATGATAAAATAGTAACATTAACAGGAATCAAATAACATTATACTTTTTTAACATTAATAGGGAATCAAATAAATCTACATGCATCATTTTTGAGTGGTTACAGTTATAATAATTGCAACATAAAAAAATCAAAGCTTTTCTCGTTTACGTTAGGCGATTCTGGGAATCCCCGCTGTCAATATATTTGAAATTTAGGAATTTTAATTTGAATCTAATTCCTCTAAATTCTGGCGAAGTATCATTTATTCTAGTGTCACCCATTATGATTTTCAACCATAGAACAACAAACTTTATTTATTAATTCAAAAAATATTATTTCCCAACCAGAATCAACTAATCTCAATCCCTATCGTTTTAGGTTAAATCAAAACCCTTAATGTCCAAACTATTATCATTATCTTTTAAGTGATACCGAAGTTGATAATCCATTTTATTAATTCCTCACTTAAAAATCCAAGAGTTAAAATGATAAAATAGTAACTTCAAT
The DNA here is from genome assembly GCA_031772625.1 of Pinus tabuliformis. Lineage (NCBI taxonomy): Eukaryota > Viridiplantae > Streptophyta > Pinopsida > Pinales > Pinaceae > Pinus > Pinus tabuliformis. The sequence goes on along the minus strand of CM062816.1, from coordinate 678,193,664 downwards.
AACATTAACAGGGAATCAAATAACATAATACTTTTTTAACATTAATAGGGAATCAAATAAATCTACATGCATCATTTTGGAGTTGTTACAGTTATAATAATTGCAACATAACAAGATCAAAGCTTTTCTCGTTTACGTTGGGCGATTCCCACAATCACTCAACTGCCAATATATTTTAAATTTAGGAATTTTAATTTGAATCTAATTCCTCTAAATTCCGACAAAGTATCATTTATTCTAGTGTCACCCATTATGATTCTCAATCACAGAACAACAAACTTTATTTATTAATACTTATTTATTAATTTAAAAAATATCATTTTCCAACCAGAATCAACTAATCTCAATCTCTAATGTTTTAGGTTAAGTCAAAACTCTTAATGTCCAAACTATTATCATTATATTTTAAGTGATACCAAAGTTGTTAATCCACTTTATTAATTCCTCATTTAAAAATCCAAGAGTTAAAATGATAAAATAGTAACTTCAGTAACATTAACAGGGAATCAAATAACATGACACTTTTTTAACATTAATAGAGAATCAAATAAATCTACATGCATCATTTTGGAGTGGTTACAGTGATAATAATTGCAACATAACAAGATAAAAGTTTTTCTCATTTACGTTGGGCAATTCCCGGAATCGCCCGACTACTAATATATTTTAAATTTAGGAATTTTAATTTGAATCTAATTCCTCTAAATTCCGGCAAAGTATCATTTATTCTAGTGTCACCCATTATGATTTTCAACCATAGAACAACAAACTTTATATATATAGGGGTATGATGTATTGATATAAACTAAGACATTCAATTTAAAAAAATATACACATAATGTTAATATTTTTAAGTATTTTTCATGAAATATGTTATGAGCGTTATATTATAATAATAATAATTTTTTAATTTGAATCAAAATTATATTTATATTTTTGTAGGATAGTGCGCGTTTTTTTTTTTTTTTTTTTAAAATAATTCTTTTTTTTAAATCTTAGGAGAAAAGAAAAAAAAAAAAAAATCCCGAAATTTTAAAGTTTAAATTTTAAATTCAGTTTTATTGGCATTTTTTTAAAATTTTGAAAATTGACACTAAAAAAAAGCCATCATTCCACTATCAATACTTTTCATTTTCAAGGTGTTTTTTGCACAATTTTTCCACAAAAAAAATCGTTTTCACTGCCATTTTTAAAACATGTTCAAAATTGACCCTAAAAGAAAAAACCATTGTTCCAGTATACACACTTTTCGTTTTTAGCACTATTTTTTATGTTTTTTGGGGTTTTTAGGCCAGAGTTCCTGTTTTGAGTATATAGTTCCTGTTTCAAAGTTTACATTGTTCTCACAGGGAAATATGTCTGGAACAATTTGCTTGGGAAATCTGACTGTATTCTTGTTCTTTGTCGTAGTAATTGCAATTAATTTGTGAATCTCCTACAAAAGTATCTTCTGCTTTCTTGTGGTGAATGTCTATGGCACCAATCTTTAGCGAAGTTTTGGTGTGGATTTATCTACCTGTAGCTAAAAAATATACATAGATGCATCATGCTATATATGTCATTCTTTTTCCTCTCAAACAAAATTATTTAGACTATTTTAGAAAAATTGTATAGTAAATATGACTATGCAAGTGCAAATAGGCTTTTGATTGAAACTTCAAATGTGACCATGCTTAAAAATCAACATAGAAATGTGATATTCCATATGCCCTATAAATACCAAGTGTAGGCTTCTCATTGGTAATTGGAGACCTAATTCATGACTACCTTTTGATGTCCTTATCGCTCTAGAGGATTGCATCTTGTATGGACCAATATTAAAGCAACCCAACATGAGTTATGCACTAACATACACTAATCTTTTTTTAGCCAAGAGGTTTTATAAGGATCGGTTATAGCAATGCAAGTCAAGTAGAGTTTCAAAACAATTTAAGTTCCTACCAAATGATTAATGGATTCTCTATCAACAATCACTGGGTGTTTGTTGATGTAATACAAATTGGATGCTTGTCGCCTTTTGTTGGGGAGACCTGGAAATATTATTTTGTTATTTGTCTTTAGATGTTCTTTAACCAAGAGGTTTTATAAGGGTCAATTAAAGTAATACTAACCAAATAGAGTTTCCAGACAATTTCAGTTGCTACCAAATGATTAGTGAACTCTCTATCAACAATCACTGGGTGTTTATTGATGTAATACAAATTTGATGGTTGTCACATTTTGCTAAGGAGATCTATTAATATTATTATGTTGTCTGTATTATTATTATTATTATGTGCACCTTCATCCTAAATGTTGTTATATGTATTGTTGCAGTGATTTGGAAGTACATTTCATAACTGATAATGGATTGTTGTGTGTTTTAAAAAAAAGTGGTTAGGCTAGTTTGGTCCACTTTTATCTCCCAAATTCTCTTTGTTTATCATGTTTTGGTGTTTTATCAAGGCTGTTTAAGAGAGACCTCCCACTTCAAATCAATCTTGGATTCTTGTTGTGGAGCCACATGAATGGAAGTCAATTTTATAAAATCTAACATGCTATGTAATAAGATATAAACTAATTTAAAGACATAGGTTCCCTTCATAAAGCCTTTCTAATTTTATCAAACTAACTTTTGAGAGTCACACAAACTTGTAAGATCATACGAAAGAAACTCTTCATATTTTGGAGAAAAAGCCATCCATGTGAGTTCAAGTGAGAGCTTTGAAAACCATTGGTTCAATGCACCTTTATAAAAAAAAGGTCGTGATAAATCATGAGTTCATTCAAGCTAACTATTTTTTTTGTTTTCAAAATATATGGGTATTGGCACTAGTTAAAATTGAGCAATCAGTGACTAGGTGACTAAGAAAGTTAGTCACCACAACTTTTCCAAGTGAAATACTACCAAAAATGAGAAATCTTTAGTGACCGAACTAAAAACGACTAACATAAATCACTAATTTAGTCACGGGTTAAAATATGTGACTAGCTAATAAGTAATACAACTAAAAATGACTAACATGAATGACTAATTTATTCTAAGAATAAAAATACAACAACCTAACAACTACTACAATCATATGAATCAATTTTTTATGTTAGTCATCTTAATTGTGTCAAGCAATCTAAATTTACAAGTGATAGGGGATTGAAAGGTTGTTAAAGATTGGTTGAAAGGTTATCCTTCCTTAACCATTTCTTCATCCTCACATGGTGTATAGGTGAGCCACCTTTGCATGATTTATCTCTAATAATTTTTTATTTTAAAAATATATTTTTTTAATAAAAAAAATATTTTATGTATTTTTTAAAAATCTATTCATTGAATCTAATTGGATCTAGTTCCAATTTGAAATTAGTTTGAAGGGCAATTTTAATTTTTAAGACTATAATATCAAATAAAAACTACTTTAATTTCATACTAACTAACCTAGATCCATCTTAACCCCAGATCTATCAAGTGCGAAGACGAGTCCAATCCCTCGAGGTGCAATTTTTTTTTTTTTTCTAGTGTAAAACTTGAGGAAATTTTTGCACCTCGAGAGATTGGATCTCTCTTGCCACTTGATAGTTATAGGGTTAATATGGATATAGGTTTGTTATATAATACAATATAATATCTATATTTGTATTTGTGTCTCTTTGTTATTCCCTCTTTCTATCTCACCCCGGAAACATACACGCACTCTCTCTCCCTCACTCTCTCTCTCTCCATGACTCTATTTTCACACCCTCTCTCTCTCCACATTTCTCCCTCTGTGTTTTTCTTGTTCCCGCCCTCTCCTACCACCTCCAATTCCATCTCTCTCTCTCTCCTCATCTCTATCTTCCTTCCTTTCTATCCCTTATCTCCTACCTCCCTCTATCCCTCCCCCCAAATAACTCTCCTTCTGTCTCTCTCTCTCTTCCTTCCAACTCTATCACTATCTCCATCCCTCCCTTTCGTTCTCCATCTCTATGTCTCGATCTCTCTCCCTTTCCATTCTCTCCCTATCTATATCCTCTCCTCTTCTTTCTCTTCCCTCCTCTCCTCTCTCTCCCTCACACTCCCTCTATCTCTCCCTTCTCACTCTTCTCTCTCTCCACCTCTATCTCTCTATGTCTTTTTTATTTCCTCACTCTTTCCCCCACTACAACTCCATTTCTCTCTATCTCTCCTCTCTCTTCTTTCCTCTCACTCCCTCTCTCCCACCACCCTCTCTCTCCCCCATCACTCTCTCTTTCTTTCTCTCGTTGTCCTCCAACTTTTTCACTATCTCCCTCCCTCTCTCTGCCCCCTCCCCAACTCTCCCTTAAAGTTGATCACATTGTATTGTGCTTAAGAAATTATATAAATTAAAAAAAACTTAATTGGTTGTAAAATATTAAACCTATATTTTGGATCAATCATGTCAAAGAAAATAAAATAATGAAAAACTTTAAAAAGTCATGCACCATATTTAATCTATTATAATTAGTCAATTTTCTTGCTCTCATCCCTTGGATCCTTAGCTAAGATGGATCTATGGTTCTGGCATAGATCCATCTTAGCTTAATTTTATTAAAACCTTAATTTAATTTCTATGGGAATATTTTTAGTAGTCGTGAGGATAGAGTGTTTAGATATATCTCAAATTGTAACATTTTCCCTTTTAGATTCAATTAAAAAAATGTTGTAAAATTAAATTAAAATAAAATATTTTTACTATGAAATAAGTTATGGTTTTTTGGCATGTGGTATTGATAAGCCATGGTATTGGCCCATGGTATTGTAACAAAGCCTATTTACAAATTAATATCCATGGTAAAGTGAGGGTGAATATCCATGGTTAACAATCTTGTCATATTGTTATAAAATATTTTGATTGTGAATTTTTTTTTTTTGGGCACGTGGTATTGATAATCCATGGTATTGTAACAAATGCTATTTTTTACAAGTTAATAATATCTACCATAATGTGGAGGTGAATATCCACGGTTAAGAATCTTGTCATATTGTTATAAAATATTTTGGTTGTGAAATAAGTTATGGTTTTTGGATTTGTAGTATTGATAGGTCATGGTATTGGCACATGGTATTGTAACAAAGCCTATTCAAAAGTTAATAAAAAATCAAAATATAACAAATTGAATTTTGATATTTTTATTAATTTAACTTTTTATTATTAATTCAGGTCATATTCAAATGTTTACACTCATCCCAATATCATTTTAAACTTCTTATTCTTCTTTTTAACTTAGCATCTTACACAAAATGACATATTCTTATTAAAAATAAATCATTTAACCCAATTTCAATTTATATATTTTATTTTATATTATAAATATTTCTTTTATTTTTTCCATTATAAATATTTCTTTTCTTTTTCATTCCTAGTTAACAAATTCTTATTAAAAATAAATCATTTAACCCAATTTCAATTTATATATTTTATTTTATATTATAAATATTTCTTTTATTTTTTCCATTATAAATATTTCTTTCTTTTTCATTTCTAGTTTAGTGTTGGGTTCAAATAAAATATTCACAAATTACAAGTCACAATGTAGCACTGCATTCTCTTTGCCTTGTCCATATCTGCATGGAAATGCTAGAAGGAGGAAGACCATCAATGTGATCTATGGATTTCATGCGATTCTAACCCAAGATGGAGTTTGCATGGGAAACACCTTAGGAGAGCATCAACGATTAGATGGAGGAAGGGAAAGGTGATTCGGTATGAAGATTTTGGTAATTTTTACATGGCTATGAATTTGGACTCTCGAGAGTTCATCCTTTTTACCAAAGATAAATTTTGTTCTTATGGGTAAACAATTTTGAAGGTTTATATGATCAAAGCATAAATTTTGTCTAGAGTCGAGGGTTTAATGATTATGATAATGCAGATCTTGAAGCTTGCAGTAATTTTTACATGGGTATGAATTTGGACTCTGGAGAGTTCTTCCCTTTTATTAAAGATGATTTTTGCTCTTATGGGTAAACAATTTCAAGGGTTTATATGATCAAAGCATAAATTTTATCTATAGATGAGGGTATAATGATTATGATAATGTAGATCTTGATTGCAGCTAACAATTCATGAAAAGACAATACACAATTAAGCATTTTGCATGTCCTTATTGATATTTTGGTAATTTTTACATGGGTATGAATTTGGGCTATCGAGAGTTCTTCCTTTTTACTAAAGATAATTTTTGTTCTTATGGGTAAACAATTTCGAGGGTTTATATGATAAAAGCATAAATTTTGTCTAGAGTTGAAGGTTTAATGATTATGAAAATGAAGATCTTGATTGCGACCAACAATTAATCAAAAGATAATGCACAAGTAATCATTTTGCATGTCCTTATTGTACAAAAGGTTTAGTGATTATGATAATATAGATCTTGATTGTGGCAAACAATTTATCAAAGGACAATGGAAAAGTAAGAATTTTGCATCTCCTTATTGTACAGATCAGTTCTCTCCTCCCTAAATTTTCGAGGGTCAGAATGCAGGAAATTTTATTTTTTCCTTTCACCTTTTTTTAATGTTTTATTTTTTGTGTAATGGACTCTACCACGCCCAAATTCAAAGGGCTTGAGTGATGCAAGAAATTTTTTTGGTAGGAGGCAAATGCTAGACCTTCCTCAAACTTTGTTACATGAAATTAAAATTTCTTGCAATCATGAACATAATTTTTTTTATGTTTCATCCTTAGATTCAGATCTTAATGCCTACAGTTTTAAACCATGCTACTTTATTTTAAGTAGAATATAATTAGATCCATTAAACCTTACAACTCTCCAAAGATTAGGTTAATTTCAGCTAAAAAGAATGAACCTGGATGGCTTTTGCAATTTAGATTCAATGCTTACCGACAATGGTTAAAAATGGAAGAACCCAAATGGTATAATAAATTTTACCCACCTATCAATTTCCAAGACCTTTCCTATTATTATGAACCTAAATAGAGAGAGTAGAAGAAGAAGAGGAGCCTGGATGAGGTGGACCCTAACCTGCTTCATACTTTCCAAAAGTTGGGCATGCCCTTGACTAGAAGAAGAGATTGACCAATGTTGTTGTAGATGTTGTTTTTGACAGTGTTTTCATTGCTACCATGCATAGGTAGAATTTATAGGAAGTTGATGTTATCTTTTGTTTGTTATAAGAGGTAATTAGAGAGTACCTTTATGTAGTTAGGAAGTAGCTTGGTAGGGTTGTTCCTCCTGCTGATAACTACTATGTTGCATTATATTTTTTTTTAGTGATAGTTCCTTCTATTATATCCCTAGGCACACTTTGTCACCCACAGAAATATCCACTTATTTTAGGATGAATGAGATGGAGACCAGGGATTTTGAGAGGACTCTTATTGTTGTAGATGGGAGGAGTTTTGTGAGGTGAGAGGAGTTATGTGACATATATTGAAGGATGCACTGCACCATTTTATGACACCAATCATCTCCATGCCACAATAGTGGATGTCTATTACATTCAGGGAGCAACAATAAAGTATTCCACTATAAATGATTGGTATGTGGGGGATGAGGAATGAAGACGTGGGATTTATAATTTTATTATGAAAAGATGTTTGTGTGGTGGAGACAAATCCTACAGGTAAATCGTATCATTATATTTATATGAAATATTAGAATGTGTTCAATATAGAAATATGTATGTACTCTTGAATTTATCTATGTTGAAATAAGATCAAGAATAAAGTTGTCATTTCAAATAATTTGGATATACCATGTAATTTTACTTTACTACATGGAATTCTTGATTTGTTAGATCCCAACTAGTTAGGGTTGAATTTTTTTTTTTGTAATCAAATTAAGAATAAAGTTGTCATTTCAATCACTGAAATATACCATGTAAAATTTAATGACTACATGAAATTGTTTACTTGTTAGAGCCAAAGTTATTAGGATTATGAAGAGTCCTCTTTCATGATAATATTTATGAATGCTCTATTCTTGCTCAAAGAATTACATATTATAGAAGGGTGGAAAATAAATGAGATGCAACTGAATGGATTATGTTTTAAAATGTGTGGAGGGAGTATAAAATCATTTTTAGATGCGTTCAAATATTTTGGGGCACCCACTAAAGTGCTTCAATTAACTCCTCCTTAATTCTATTTCTACTATCCCAATGCTTCGAGAAGTCCTTATCCCAATTGATCTCTTAACTATCTTGGAGGGAAATTGATTACTTGATTGGCACCCATGGATTACAATTTGATTAGTAGTAAGGGATGAGAAAGGTTCATATTCTTCAATATATTCCACAAGTTAAAAGCATATCGAATGATTTCCTTTCTGTTTAATTGATACAACAATCACTCGACAATTTGTTAGGATTTTGAGACCTTTTTCAACGAATTTATTTTTTGAAACTTAATATGTTATCAATTAAAGAAATGAAAGAAAAGGTGGAAATGATGCAATGGAAGGATTTTTTGTTTTAGTGCCTAAGAATGCCTTGCTGATGTGAGGGGCTTGGTATTTTCTTGACTCAAGATTAGTGGCATTTGACTTCCTAACATTTCTTTTAATTTCATTTTTGTTGTGTTTATATTGCTATCCTTGAAGTTGGTGATCTATTGTTGGTGTAATAGGAAGTATTAAATACTAAACACTCTCAAAGGTGATATTGATGGATGACGGACTTTAAATGACCCTACTTGACACTTTTGTATTACATGATCATGCAAAGAAATTATTAATCAATATTAAAGGGAAGATGATTAACATGCAATGTTTCTTGGTTTGTCATATAATTACTACATTTTGGCCCCCAATAATATATTTGAGGCTATGTTTTGGTTGTTACTTGTGTAGCTTCCCTTTGGCTCAGAAAAACATCGAGGATAAATGTCCATTGTATTGGCATTGGACATCATCAAAGAGGAATTCACCAAAATCGGTAGAGGACATGGGATAAATTGGTACAATCAGTGGATAATGCTAGAGAAACACCGAGGCACCATAATTTATTGTGTATTTAGATTCACTCGAAATTTACTAGTCACAAAAGTACCATTTTTTCTAAATATTTTCATGTATACATAAATACTAAAAATGCAATTTCGAACTAATTATTAAAACTAATAATTATTTGATAGTCATAATTTATAATTAAAAAGTATAATATGATTAATATTATTGGACAAAACTATAGGGTCCAACTGTGAGGGGCATTGTGACAATATATGTACACTTATCATTGTATTAGACAATCATCTCTCAGAGGGCGATATCCATCCAATGAAATGTACTCCCAAAGGCCATTGTGGGATTGAAATTTTTTCTTTCAGTGGAAAAGTGGTGATATATTTTCTTAGGCCTTAGTGTGCTGCTTCCCTAAGGTTTTGACACTATCACAACTAGCACCTTCATTCAACCAAGTGAGGTACTAATCTTGGAAATTTGAATAATTTTGTCTCCACAATCTAATATGATGTTGGATCAATCTCATGATCCTAAAAACATAGGTCATAATAGTGAGGAACATTTACTGTGGGAAAAATAATATCCAAAATTAAGGAACATCACTCTTTTAGAACAAGCATTAAGGATATTTTTTATAGTAATTTTTTTTTCCATTTGTTTTCACAAGTTATCTATTGCATGATATTTTTAACATGTAACTTAATTGGTATGATTGTGCCTAAGGTTTTGTTGAATGTTGAATACTAAGTTCCTAAGATTTTATTTTCTATGGTGACATTTTATTTGTTTTATTTATACATGTCACCTAGCCGCATAGTGTCCACTATCGAATGTTGAGGTATATGTTGTATAAATATTTTGTATTCTACTTTATTTTATATTCAAGTATTCATCGTCTTTCATGTCTGAAACTCTGCATTGTATCTTCTTTCATTTTTAGGGGAGGAACTCAATATGGACAGTAAGAAGTAGCAATTGAAGAAAGAAGAGAACAATAACATTGGAGCGACAAATGCAAAATGAGAAAGAGAAGAGAATATGTCTAGTGATACCCTTAGAGCCAATATCTTGCATAAGACACACTCATAGAGACTGATGGTCAAGCCTTCAGAGTTGGTGAATTCACTTGCAATGCTTTGGCAACATAGTGATGATGTTTTGAAATGATAAAACAATATTTCATGTGTAAATTGTAGTTCAACCAACATTAAGTTGGAAACTGATATTGTGTTACTTGATATTTTATATAATAAAATTTATATGGTTGAAATTATTTTTATTTGCACTTAATGTTATTTAGTCTCGTAATTAACGTATGTAACTTTGTGTTATCATATTAGATAAACATGCACATCGTATGACATTTTTTTAAAATTTAGTCACAAAATCATACTAATTAATTTATGTTGATTAATAATAAACACATAAAATCAATATAAAGCTACTAAATTAGTAGTTTATATTAATTAATGAGGAACATGAATAAAATGAATATATGATTGAATTAGTTGTTTACAATGATTATGAATGAAATTAAATGAAATGAATAGAAACTTATAATGAATCAGTCGTTTATATAATGAATATGAAAATACCAAAAATTGATGAAATACTACTGCAAATGATAATTTTTTGATTAAAATGATCACTAAATTTTGCATATATACAACTATTAGTAGCTAATTTACAGTATCTTATAACACAACTAAAATTTAGTCATATTTCTTTAGTCATTAATTGGTTTTAAATGATGACTAAAATTTGCATATGTATGACTATTAGTAGCTAATTTACAGTATCTTATAACACAACCAACATTTTGGCTATATTTATTTGTTCATTAATTGGTTTTCTCGAGGATTCATATAGTAATATATTTTGTTGTATATTTGGTCATTAATTGCGACAATTAATGACTAAATCAATGAAAAGTTAATGACCAAATTTATAACTAAACATACTACTAGATGGTAAAATTGAGAAAACCAATTAATGACTAAGGTAAAAATGACTAAAAATTGGTCGTGTTATAAGATACTGTAAATTAGTTACTATTGGTCACCGACTTAAAAATGGTCATTTATATGCAAATTTTAGTTGTTTTATATTAATTAATTGGTCATTTCGTACTAGTGTGGGACTTTTACCATTTTCATAACAAATATTTTGTATATAATGAGGTCATGTGTGCATTCAAAAAATAGTTGGAGTAGATAGACATTGTCTTGCTAGCAAATGTTTTCATGAGATCCATTGTTTTAAAAATCATTTGCATTTCTTACACACACACATGCACAAAGCTATAAGGATCAACAAGGCCCTTCTAAATGGAAGGACAATGAGCTCACCCTTTGTCACTTATTCCCGATGTCATAGAGAGGACTATTCCCCTACCATTGCTTAACAAATATATACTTTCTTTACATACTTTTGCTTGTTCTATACTTTTCATTAATTTCTTAAAAAAAAATTGTGATGCTTACTAACAAACTAATCACATTATCTCTCACATTCTATTATTAATATCTTTCGTTTCCATTAATTGAGAGGTTTTTTCTCATCCTAGCTACCTAACTCTCCAAACCATAATCCTAACTTCAAGACCTATAACTCTCCTCCTTAACTCTCCTCCTTAGCCACAAGCTCACCCTATTGAAAAATTATAGTCATACATCATATAATGGTAAAAAAAAAACGTTGATCTCACTTAGGTCCTTTTCAACCAATGTAGATTCTCGACACTCAACAATATGTAGTAAACTAAGGTAAAGGTATCTTTATATGATCCACGAGCATTAGAATACTTGTATCTTTTCATTCCCTCTTCCTTTAGCATGATTACTTCTTGTAGGATCTTGAAGATAGGCTTCATGGCACATGAACTAGGTGAATAAAAATATTGTACAACTTCCATGATCAATAATGTACTATCACAAACCAATGTCTCATTGATGCCCTAGTAACTCTTTATTTCTCTAAGCTGAAATGGGTGGTTGGGAAGTTAGTATGGGAAACCCATGACCAATTGTATTTGTTTAAAAAGAGCCCTTGGTTAACACTACTTTATTAGGAAGAAGCACAACAATGGAATTTTTATAGTGTTTAATGAATAAATTTCTTGATGAAAGTGTAATTCAACCTCATGGAATCTCATAGTAACCTTCCAAGGCTTATGATGGAAAACAAAAATATAAAAGAAATATATTTTAATTACTTCAATTGGATTCCACATGATTGTGAAGCCCTTTGAGTAGCCCTTCACACTAATCTTTATTGTTCCACAATCCTTTTAGAATCCCTTTACTAGAAAAATCATGGTGTCTCTATTGCACATGGTTTCTTAAATCATCATAATAATATTTTTTTCCTTTGTTAATTGTTTAATACAGTGTTTCTTGTATTATTATAATAGTAAGTTTGGTTTATGTTAAGGGTAATACTGTGTTTCTTGAATCATTATAATAGTAGGCTTGGTTTATGTTAAGGGTTGATAGTTTTAACTTATTGAATATTTGGGTAGATAGCTTGGTTTGTTGAGTGGATCAAGGATATCATTTTCCTTTTCATGGGATGGGTTACATATCATTATTTTTAACTCTATATAATGTTTTAGCTAAATATATGCATTATTTCATTCGTGATGTTTTCCTTTTAGATGTTGTTGCTCTATTCGTTTCCTTGTTATGGATAAAGAAGGGCCAACGATTATATTGATATTTCCATAAAATTATATCCATTATTGGTGAGTAGTAATGGTATACCTATTTCAATATGTTTGCGTAATATAACACACATGCTTTCTCATGAAGAAATTCAGAAGTGCTCTATTTTTGTTTTCTAATTAAATTCTCGATTCACCACAGGTCAGCGAAGTGGGGAATAAAAGGAGATGGGACTAAATTTAATGGCAACAAAGAGCTTTTATTTTAAACCTCAAAATTCTTTGCACATAACACTTCATTTTCACAACCATGACCAATAAAACTACACTATAAGTTTGATTTATTGTAAGAAGTATTAATATTACAAGGTATTTGGATTTTCCCTCACTAGAAATGAGTGTTCAATGGTAGTGAGTTTGTGACTTTATATTTGGTTTAGTGGTTGTGTTGTCCTACTAAAGCCGGTTAAGTAGCTAGCTATGTAAACACAAATTATATGGGATGTATGAGGGAGAAAAACCTCCTTGGCTTCTTGCGTTAAGGCTGGCTCTAGAATTGTCTACGAGGGACTTGTATAGGTAGCATGAAGGTGGGTTACAAATATATCTCTCTGGCTTCATTTTTAAGCGTCCTAGTTTTGCTTTCCTTTATGATCGTTTCTATGGCAGGTAGTTTATACTACAAGTTCTTCGTGTGATATATATAAGTGGTAAATCAAGGGTGGCTCCTTGCTCAAGGTCAGATTTAATTTTCTATTTCCATTGGAGTATGTTTAATCTCCTTCATTTTTTGTGTTGTTATCCTTTTTTGTTTAATCTCCTTATGTTTTGTGTCATTTACTTTGATTTAGGGAGTTTTGTCTCTTGGCTGGATACAAGTCCACTCCTATAATATTCTTCTTACTCTCTTTCAATATTTTATCTTAGTTTCCTTTGAGCATAGGACTTGTAAGGCCCCCACAAGTTTAAGGGAAAAATAGGTAGTTGCCCACTATAGCATGTTTGTGTTAGGAACACTGCTCTAGCGATTAGAATATATATATAGGGTGTTAAGACATGAGTTAGAATCAGTAGAAGGTTAATTTTGTATGTATATGTAGGAGAATAGGTTGGGAGATAGGTCCCTGACATAGAGAATAAGGGAACTCATCAAAGAGGATACATGAAAAATATAGATATGTATTGGCAGCTTAAAACTATAATGGGAACTGATGTGATAGAGCATTCTGAAGTTGAACAAGAGTCTCTTACAAGTGTTGATGAGGTGGAGGCTCAATTAACAAAGGTGGATAACAACTTATCATTTATAACTAATTTGAAATTTACAGGAGAGATGGACATAGAATGCAAGTGGCTTCAATTAATTTGGAATTTACAGGAGACAGGGCCATAGAATGCAAGTGGATTCATTTACTATTTAAATGTCAATTATAGTATCTTTTGAATTGCCTTGTAGTCATACTTTTCTTGGAAATCTAGATTAAAAAGGCTCTCAACCCTTCATAGTGGGTGGTAACTAATATGGGAGTGCCAGGGTGGCTTATGATTGATTTGTCTTTTAGTCATACTTTTCTTGGAAATCTAGATCAAAAAAGCTTTCGGCCCTTCATAGTGGGTAGTAACTATTATGGGAGTGCTAAGTTGGCTTAAAACCCCATTTTATATTCGTCATGAATTGAGAGGGTAGAGTGTGATATAAGAAGATCTGGAACTGACCCCTATTGCAAAAACTTAAGTGCTTTGATTGGCTCATCCTTGAAAATCTCATTCTCACCTGGGATAACTTCTTGCGCACAGGCTTCATTAGCACCAAGATATGTTGTTCATGTCTAAATGGGGTTGAGTCAATTGAGCACCTTTGCCTCTAGTTCTCGCTTTATGGACATATTTTTATCTTACTTCCATTTGTTGGATTCTAGAACTTCTATTTAGTTTGCTTCCTCCATGCAATGGTGGGATCAAAAATGGGCCTTTATAAATCTCTTCCTATCTTTATTGCATGGGGAATTCAAAATGTAAGAAACAAACCATTTTTTTAGGACTTATCCATTGATTCTCTTTATATGCTTACATTGATCATCGAGTTCTTCAAAGCCTATCTGATATGCCTTAAGCACCAACCCTTCTATCCTTTTTGTTTTCCTCCAAGTCACAACTCCTATTATGTTGACTCTTTCAATGGTGCTTCCAATGACTACCACTAGTGGAGGTTCTTTCATTCTTTTACAAGGGCATCTTCCTTCCATACTTGTGAAAATTTTGTTGCTGGCACTAACTTTAAAACATATCTATGCAATGTTAAGCTCTCCTTTATTTCTAAAAGTGTTCCTTTATTTCTAAATGTGTTATTGACTAGATCACTAGAATTAACCTGCACTATCTTAGCTTTAGCCATTGAGTGAACAAAATCTCTGTCCTCAAAAATAATTTTAGTTTTCTTTCTTTTCATCGTATCCACATAGTGTGGAATAGAGAGGCCGATTCCTTTGAAATTAAGCTTAATTATTTTTTTGAAGAAAGACAGAGCTACCAATTTATAAATTCTGAGCACATTTCCATGGCCACAGGTCTTTTCCCATCACTTGAATAGCCTCAAAGAGATAGCATCATCGAATGCTCTGACAAAAGGAATGGCTGGCAGAGATGGAGATAAACACCCCACTTCCACTCCAAATGCAATTTTGTTGATGTTGTCAAACGTGAACTGAAAGAGTAGATCGGTGGCGCTTCCCTTGGGTAGCGTGTTGTCCAAAATAAGGATGAGATTTTGGCGCAAGGAGTCTTGTACCAACTTCAAGACATAAGTGAGACTAGATACAGAGTAAAACTCTAAGACAGACACCTTTCTTTGATGAATCCATTGTTCTCCATTGACGTCAAACAATCCATCACCGAAAACATCTATAAAGGCACTCCTGAAGTGGAGGCCCTTTGGAAACCTAGCTGTTGGTTTCCGGAAGGCCTTTGGCAATAAAAGTTCGCCGCATCCGATCAAGATTTCTGAAATAGAATCACACAGATGGTTGAAATGTATAAACAATGGGGGGGAGAATGCCGACCATCAAGATAACGAAGATGGCCTCCGGAAGAATCATTGGGAATGCAAGCGGCCAATGAATGCCATGCATACTTAAACATCACGCCTTCCTCTTAAGACAATGGAATGGTGCATTTATTGCAAATTTATATTTACACCAATCATAGAACTATGGATTCATTGCCATGTTGAAGGCATAAATAAAGGGAACATGGTAAAGGTTACATCCACGAAACGTGGAGAACAATCTTTCAATGAGAGATACCAAATTCTGTTGAATCCGGAAAAAAATGGAAATTTAAGAATTCGATAGTTATATCGAATAATTTGGTCAGAATTTGGTTTGGTGCATGGTAGATAATCCCACGGTAATGTCAGTGAACGGGAGGGTGACATGGTTGCTGTGCGCTACAATTTGCAGTCTTAAGGCAAGCTTATTTACTTGGGAGTAATGCCTTGAGTTCTTAACATTTTGATTTAAATGATGTAACCAAGGTATGCCTAGTTATGCCTTGAGTTCTTAAGGCAAGCCTATTTACTTGGGAGTTACGCTTTGAGTTCTTAGCATTTTCATTCAAAGTACATCTTATAACCATAACACATGATTACACAATTTTATTGATGATAATAAAGAACACAATTTAAGTAGATATTAATTAATAAATTTATAAGATATCATTCTAACCATAAACATATTAACGAGTTTCACGGTTTAGGTAATCATTTATGTTTATAACACACAAGATATTACATTATTCACAACTTAATAAGATTCGTCACGGTCCATAAGAAAATACATGTAAGTAATGTACATTTATTGATGTGTTTAAAGGCTAATGACAACTAAAGGAGAGACTTCGACTCTGCACCCAACCTTAGGCCAACCACACTACACCTATAATTCACACATTTTGGTGATAATTCATTCAGGATGTTGTATGCATAACCACAACACAAACTTACTACTTTAAGCACAATGATGAAAAACAACAAATCTGGGCCAGATGATCTTAAAAATCTTCCATACCTTTAAAAAACAATTACTAATTGATAAACTTTATAAGACATTTTAAACTCTTTATTTTAATTATCTTCCCAATCTTCCATATCTTTAAAAACAATTACTAATTGATAAACTTTATAATACATTTTATACTCTTTATTTAAACTAAAACTGTAATAAGATATATTTGATCTGATTTATCAAATAACAAACCAACGAACACAAATATATTTTTTAATTAAGTTAAAAAACTATTTTAATGAATAAAAAAATATTAAAAATGAAATTAATTATAATATTTTAAAAAATAAAATTAATTATAATACTTAGCACTCACAAAATAAAAATGCCATAAATTTATGGAGATATGTTTTTCAAATAAATCTAAATCAACCTCCCACTAAAATATTGGGCTTTAAAATTATAATAGTCAAATGGAGTAGTGAAAACAAAAGAATTAAAGAACAAATATTGCGTTGTAGTTCGGATTCAACATATCCGAAATAAATAAATAATTTTTTTTTCAAAAATATTATTTATAATTGCTTTTATTTATTATTAAGATTAGTTAATATAAAAATAATTATATATATTTAATTAGTTTTAATTAAAAACATTATAATTATTAATATTCTCATTCGTCTTATTTTCACTTTTTTTTTTTTTTTTGGTCAATATTACATTTCACTGTCTAGTATAAATAAAATACTTTAAAAATATTTCAAATTTACTCTTGAAATTATAAATTAAATATTTTTATATAAATTAAATAATATAATTTTATATCATCTTTATAAACCTAAAATAATTAAAAAATATCACATTTCTCTTCAAAATATTTCTATTTAAAATTTAAATAAACTCTTCTAATATCTATATTAACTAATCTATTTCGATATAAAATATAGAATACACATTTCAAATGAATCATATAACACACATTTCGGTATGAAGCAGATAATACACAAGCGGAGAAAAAGTACATCTATCTATATAAATATCACTAAAATTGCACTAGATCTATTCGTGATTAAGCAAGTTCTATACTGCTATATATAAAATCGCAACAAAGGCACAGATATGCAGACTTTCTGTAACGACCTAATTTCAATTTTTGTCGTTCCCATGTTCACCTTTCCTAATAATGGTTAAATTAAAGAGAATAATACAAAATCCAAAATAACTGTAATAATAATATAAAGTTTGAAACGTCGATAATCCAAAATGAGATGTTTTTAGATCCGGGGGAGTGACTTCAAGGAATGTTGACGCCTAATAATTTTCCATGCATTATAATTACCATGCGGAGTGCGCCTACCCGGAGTGGAACGGAAGAAAGAAGACCTCAGGTCCACAAGGTGAACGTATATTGAAGGTGCGTGGGCACCGGATAAAACGAGAAGCTTCCTTATCGACACATAAATAAATTTCAGACATTGTATTAGTATGTCCACGACGACATACAATCTTTCCAAATCCGTGAACATATCTACCAAGTACACTTCTGAAACGGCTCGCTGGGTATGGGACTTCCTTGTTTGGATGAATGTGGTGCGCCCTCAACACAAACAGAAGATTAACCTGTTCTGCGAGCGCGACAGTTTTGCTGAAATAATCGCGTTGGCTATCAAGATTCGAGAAAGCTCCATGATACTGCCACTCATGTTCCCAGAACGCCCTATTGTTACATGGCCGAATGATCGATGGCCAAATTGAATTCATCCTCTGTACTAATTGACCATCCTGCACATCACATCCGACACCCCCCCCCCCTCCCCCCATATACACATTTAGTATGTATTTTGTTTCTTTAAAAAAGAATCTATCGCTTGATAAATGTCTAAATATGTTTAATAAATATCGGCAGATGACTCTTAAGAAACAAAATCACTGTTGCGATGTGTATGTGCTTTAGTGTACAATACCAGAGGAGTTAAGGGACCATCAATGTGATGACCGTGTGGCAATGCAACATGCGGCCATAAACCATGGATGAAGAAGGCCGGATCACCATTGTGGGGACACTGTCCGCCATAGGCGCCCGGCCACTGTTAAAACAATACACACAAATCACATCACTTTCCCGATTTGGCTCTATAGTCAATAGATTTGGAAATATGCAGAATAAAATGAGTATTTTAACTTTAGAATTACCGTAGAACCTACCTGCAGAGCCAACAGGAAGTAACTGCCATGATAACCTGTCGCTGGTAGTGTCTTTGGAACCGGCACTTTAGTTAAGTTCAGCGGTGTTGGTCCCGGAATCGGCAATCCGGTTAAATTTAGTGTTACTGGCCCTGGGATCCCCAATCTGGTTAAGTTCAGTGGTACTGGCCCCGGAGTCGGCAATCGAGTTAAATTCAGTGGTATTGGCTCCGAGTTCATCGCGCAGCAAAGCAATGTTATAAACAAAATGGCTTGTCTTCCCCTGAAGTCCATTGCTACTGAGGACGATGCTGATATCTCGGCTCGGCTGACTTGACAAATACTTGTGAGACAAACAGGAGGGGAGTGTCATCACGTAAATAGCCTGTGGTGTGCCCTGTAATTTGATGATAAATAAAGGATGAAAACAATTCATATTAAAATCAGTAGCTATCAAGACTAGCAAATCTCAATGTGAATACATAAAGGATGAAAACAATTCATATTAAAATCAGTAGCTATCAAGACTAGCAAATCTCAATGTGAATACATAACAAGTACAAGTCTCAAACACTTTGAGTTCTTCTCAATCACAGCAGACAATTTATAATTTACAAACTACAAAGAGGCAATTTACAAACTACTATGGCAAAAATGCGGTTAAAGAAGCGGGCAACACCTCAATGCTCATTTATTATGTTCACAGTAAACATAATAAGGGGTTCATAGTCTGTGTAGAAATAAAATATGAAGCGTGGACAGTAATTTTTTCGATTCAATTTGTATAGGTCCACATAATAAACCTTCAAACTCAATCTAGAAGCAAAAATATAAAACATTCTTCGCAAGCTAAACTCAACAGTCGGGACCTTATTACTCTAGTTCCAACTTGTTACGTTATGGGCAGGTCACATATATTAAATAAACTCATAGCAGACCTGTCAAATTGAACACACGACATTCAACAGCGCCACCACAGAACAAAAAAATTACATGACAACCAAAAATTTAATTCTAACCCAAAGGAGACCAAAAAAATATACATGACAACCAAGATTTAATTCTAATTCAAAGGAGACCAAAAAAAAAATATACACGACAACGAAGAATTTAATTCTAGCTCAAAGGAGGAACGAAGAATATGTATGGCGATGAATAGATGATAACCGAGAATTTAATTCTTACTCAAAGGAGAACTAAAGATGAAAAGCGATACAAGAATTCGTGTAAATGACCTGAAACAAAAGAGGATGGTGGTTGTTTGTACGATAATCACATCAACAATCTCCCATCAATAGTAACATTTTAATTTCGATCATTCTCGTTTCCCTAGGTATATATGTTCCATATCCTAGCCATGAATCTCATTGCAAAAAGAATACACATTACTTCCATTGCCCTTTTCGATGTGATTATTAATTTGATTTTGATCATTCTCGCTTCCCTCCCTGGCTATATATGTTCCATATCTTAACCATGAATCTCACTGCAAAATGAATACACATTATTTTCATTTCCCTTTCTGATGTGATTATTAATTAATTAGATTAGTCTTTTTGTGATTATTAATTAGATTAGTCTTTTGTTCTTTTCCCCTTTTTCTTCCCGTAATTGAAGCTACTCAAAAGCATAGAAATTCCAACACTCCTTGGTTAGATCAATGTTTGTTCTTTTCCTTTTCTCTTCTCTTAACCAAAGTCAATCTAAAACCTATCAATTCCATTACTCTTCTAAAGTGACACTTTTCATAAGAATATTAATGATCACGCCCCTTACTGAGTGATGCCATTAGCTAAGACCCTCTCTCCTCCCTTTCAACGTTGGAGGTTTGAATTGGTAAACAATATAGTTTCATATGGGTGGCGTCCACAAATACAATGGAAGAAGGTGCGACATCATAACCAGTTATGCCATTCATAATTGTGATGCCAAATGTAACACTTAAATTATTAAAACATTATTTATTTTTCAATTTCAATCAAGGAATTATACTTGTGGGTGCTTGATAGTGTCTGAATGAAGAGATGTTGGATTATCAATTTTCATGTCTTCAAACTTGCACTATTGATGATGATATCAAAAGGTTGTTCATTAACCAAAGATTGATTATTGAAAGAGCTGGCATGCTAAATTTGATATTTCAACAAGTAAGAGGCTTTGCAGTAACCAATGTCAACATTGTATTTGGTTAATTGATTATTGAACAAGGTGACATGCTAAATTTGATATTTCAACAAGTAAGAGGCTTTGCAGCAGGGAAAAATCTAAGGATGGAAGTTTTTCTTAAAGTATAACGGCCCTCACGAATCTTACTAGTCTCTAATATCCAAATTTTAAAATGTTTGATGATAATTTTATCAAAATTTTTAGATTTCTACTTATTTTGTATTAGACAATATATAATATTGACAACTTTTAAGGTAAAATAATTTTATATTATAAAATTTGGGTGAATCATTTATAGAAAAAATGGAAAATGGCAAATCTTTTATTTTGGAAAAGCATGGAATATTAGCTCATCTGCAAATATTAGCCCCTAAAATTTTCCCTCCCTGCTTTGCAATAACCAATATCAACTTTGTATTTTGTTTAAGAAGTTTTTTCAATAACATCTTCATATATCATCATTTGACATTAGATTTGGATTCAACTTATAATAATCTCACTAAGAATTTTAGTAGGAATTTGTTGTCAGATGTCTATGAGTTTGATT